>PVJA010039144.1:0-19331 GCA_004027025.1 Myocastor coypus | reverse complement strand
AAAAAAAAAAAAATCCTTAATTACAGTGCATGAAATGCAGAGCTAGATTGGTGAGATGAGCTTTAGGAGGCTTAGATTCAATAGCCTCCAGCATCACAAGCTTCACTGGTGGCCCACTGCAATTGCAAAACATTTGACTGTATATATATCTGCTTCCTCTTAGTCCAAAGAGAAATATATTCTTTTCCCTTTTTTTTTCTAAGCAACATCAATAGGGAGGTGGGTCATGCCCACACACTGTACTCTGTACAATGATTGTGAGGACAATGTGCAATATGTCAACTTTCAAAGAAAAGAAAGGGGAAAAGAAAAAAAAAAGTAATGTTGATTTAGAAAGGTTAATGTTTAATTGTTTGATCTATTTGATATACCTATATGTATTAATCTAAACTGATCTGATGATGAAAATATGTAATATAACCATTGTTAAATTTAAACAATAAAAAAATTGAAGCTCAAAAAAAAATAAAGAGCCGGGCGTGGTGGCTCACGCCTGTAATCCCAGCACTCGGGAGGCTGAGGCAGGAGGATTGGTGCGAGTTCGAGACCAGCCTGGGCTACAAAAGTGAGCTCAGGACCAGCCTCAACTGCATAGCGAGACCCTGTCTCAAAAAGACAAAAAAAATAAATAAATAAATAAAAATAAAGACCACAAAGAACAACAACAACAAAAAAATCTCAGTCATTGCTCATTTCTGGTCAATTCCCTTGGGTATTCACTTTTCTTCTTATTTTTCCTACCAGAATTGAAATGATCAGAACTATTTACTGTTTTTATTCTTTAAATGCATTTTAATGAGAAAAAACATAAAATAGCAATGAAACAGTTTTCAAACAAGTTAGCAGAATGGTTACAATTAATATCACGCATATTGTTGTCTTTATAGTAATTATTCAGAGGAAAAGGTGCAGACTTGATATCTTGTCTAAACAATATTATGACAAACTTTTATTCTCAATGAACTAAGACAAAGTAGCTATATATCTGTCATATATATATATATATATATATCCTTGTGTATACATATATGTATTTTTTTCTTTTTAAAATTCCCAACACTAAGAGAAAATATATTATGTCTTATAAGTAGGTTGTAAGTCAGAGATACAGTATGAATGATAAAACAAAAAGTATAATTAAATAATATTCAGGAAATTAAATGAAATATTTAAAAACAATGTTCCAAAATTCAAGTCAAATCATGAATCCAACTTAGAGACCAGAATATTGTGTATCATATGTATGAATCAATAATCAATTCAGAGTACTTGCATAGTATTTGAATAGGCTAATATACACAAAGATATCAACTAAGACAAAGTTGCCATAGTAGTAAAGAATTACTAAGAATAAAACATAACATAAATACTGGAATTGCAAATATATGACCAGAACTTCTAACATTTTGGAGATAGGATATCACAAAGTTCTAGTATGTTGTGTACATGGACAGTGTCCATGACGGTTACTCGTTGCCTGGTGTTATTTGTGGGACTGAGCTACTGCTATTTTCTTGATATCCACCCTGTAGACTTGGACAGAATCATGACCCATGGGGTGCAGGCAAAGTCCATTTGTGGAATATGCTGATGGACATATTCTGCTGCATATAAAATAATAGTTGAAAGACTGCTTTTGTACACCTCTTTTTCTCCTGTGTTTAATTTTTTGTCCTATTTGGTGGGTTCTTTCCATTCTCCTTCATAGAGTTATGGTCATTTTGATCCTTCTCTAGAATATATCTTAGTAAACTATGCAGGGTTGGCTTTGTCATCATGAAATTCTTTAGCTGTTCTTTGTCCTGGAAGCATTTCAATTCCCCCATTGAACTTGAAAGAGCGTTTTGCAGGGAATAGCAGTTTGGGCTGGAATTTGTTTTCTTGCAAGACTTGAAGTACTTTGCTCCATGTTCTTCTTGATGGCTTGTAAAGAGAAATCTGCTGTTATTCTGATGGGATTTCCTTTAAATGTGAACTGTTTCTTTTCTCTAGCAGCTTTTAGTATACTGTTCCTGTGCTGAATCTCTGGGATCTTGATTATTATATGTCTGGGTGTGGTTTTAATTGGGTTGATGTGGGGCTAGGGAGATAGCTCTGTGGCACAAATGCCTGCCTGGCAAGTGCAAGGTTGTGAATCTGAGCCCTGGTCCCTCCAAACAAACAAACAAGCAAACAAACAAACCTCATCATCAAAGACCTATTTAATTGGGTTGATGTTATTTGGAGTTCTTCTATATGCTTCAGTTACATGAATGTGAAATTGTTTTCCCATATTTGGGAAGTTTTCTGCTATTACTTCTTCCCATATTCTTTTTATATCACTTGTATTGACTCCTTCTTTCTCATTGATACCTATTAGCCTTACATTGTTCATTTTGCATCATCTCACAGATGTGGAACTATTTTTTCTTGCATCCTAGTTGTTATTAAGAGATCTTTTCTTACCTCTTCACTAGCTGCAATGGTGTCTTTAAGGTCTAAAAGTCTATTTTCACTTTCATTGAAACAGTTTTGCCAGCTTGTGATTGAGGTTTTAAGTTCCTGTATAGTACTTTGAATCTGCTTCCTACATTCTATTACTTTCCTACTATTTTTTTAATCATTGTCTTTAGAAGCACTTAGTACTTCTTTTGTTATAGGTATTATTTGTTTTCTTCAGAAATTATTTCTGATCTGATTTCCTCTATGCCTTTTTGCAGTTGTTTCTTTACTTCAGACACTATTATTTCAGAGATTTTAGGAGTGTAATTTCCAATTTCTTCTATGCTATTGTCTCCTGTATTTGTTCTGGGTGGGTTTGGGAACTGAGAGAACACTTTGATCCTTCTCTTGTCATTTTGTACAGCCCTGCCTCCTGACTTTTGGTTTAGAGCTTTGGTAGTGTTCTTACCTTAGCATCAGGTCGAGATCTACCAAGTTCAAAGTTGTCCAGGCGAGTGTGCCTTGGGTATGGCTTCTGAGCTCCACTTCATCCTGTTGCCGCCCTTGGAGGTGAACCTGCTGTGCTGTTCTGGCAAGATGTATGATCAGAACTATTTATACCCAACTAATTTGCCCTTGTTTTTTCTTTGATCTTCCTACAAGCATTTCTGAGTGCCTATTCTAGACCCTAAAGGCTCCGGAAGGTGCTGGTGACACAGAGCTCAGAAAGGTAAATCTGTGCCTGGGAGAAGCAACTGTGTGGGGCAGACCCCTTAAGCAAGACCTCACAGAGGCTCTGGGTATCCTGCTGGGCATACAGCTTCCCTCAGTCAGAACTTGTATTTTTTTTAACATTTGCTAGATAGCAATGAGATAGAAGGTATTATTAGCAGGATCTGGAGATTTAGTCTTTAAAGCTTGAACTAATAGTGATCCTCCTGTTTTCAGCCTCCCTAGCACTGGGATTACAGGCATGCGCCACCACTCCTGGACTCTGTTGCTGGCTCAGCATGCCTGGGGGTGGGGCCAGTATAGCATGCGGTGCCAGAGATTGAACCCTGGTCCCTGGGCTTGTTTAAGCAGGCACTTGCTCCACTGAGCTATGTCGCTGGCCCTGGGGTCTTAGTCTTTAATGGGGGAGATAGCTACAGGATAGTGGCTAGGAAGCCACTGTGTCATAGAAAAGACAGTTTGATAGGTTCTTTTCCAAAGGCCCTCTGCTTGCTGGAGAAGCTGAGCCAGGCCAGATACTGAGTTGTGGGGCTGAGAAGCTCAGCTGATCTCCATGCAGTTGACACCCAGTAACACAGGCAGACTCTGCACTTCAATAAGATGCTCCACAGTGCCCTCTCTCTTATTTCCAATATTAGCACCCCCTTTATTTTAAGGCTACAACAGGCAAATTTCACTTTCTATGGCACAGCTAAGCCTGTGTTTGCATGTGTCATCATGCCTTCTGTCCGTAACCATCTGCCGCCCCTGCTGGCGTCTTCTAGTTTCACTCACAAGCAGCCTTTATGAATGAAGCTATCGCTCTCAGAGTTGGCTCGATTGGCTTGATAAGTATATTTCAAACTGGCTTCTCTTGTGTTTTGTACGTAACACATCCTACATCCTCAGTCATTTAAAGCACCACTCTAAAAACAACAAAAACCACTCTATTCCTGTTATTAAAACCAATGTTTAATAAACATTAGCAGATAAACTATCTTTATTATATGTACCACCAAAGAGCAATCAATACTTTGCTTTCTAGTGTGAAGTTGTTGTTTTTTTTTGTTATAACCTCATACACTTCCTTTTACCCCAGAACACTTTATACATACAGTCAGCGAGACTCTGCGCCACTGTCCCAGAGCAGAAAAACAGTCACAGTGAAGGAAGGAGTTTATTTTTGGCATTATAATTTATCAAAGACAAAAACTCAAGTCTAAACAATGCAACTAGCAGAATACCTAAGTGGAAGCAAAGCTTCCAGCCTGCACTCCCTTCCAGTGCTTACCTAAAGTTTTCCAAACCTGGAGAGAAAGCAAGAAGGTGAGAGAAAAAGAAAGCACAGGATGTTAATCTGGCTCCCAAAAAACAAAGATCCTAGGAAGAAACAGTGAGTAGAGTTTTAGCACACAGGCCAGAGCCCTCACAGTTAATCCAGCAAGGGAAGAGCCTGGGAGAGCGGGTCCCAGGCAGCAGCAGTTCGGAGTGTGGTGTGGAGGACCTTGGATGCCCCCAGGAGTTTGCCCAAGCAGAGCAATGCTTGGTATCCAAGCACACAGAAGTTCACAGACAGCAGGCAGGCCTGAAGAGCCCCATGGCTAGAAGGGAGGAATGTGTCAGAAGTGACAGCCACCACGAAAGCCACAAATGACTCAAGTCCAGGCCTGGCAGCTGTCACCCGGGTAGGCAGATGGAGGTCCACCCATGTGCTTCTCCCTTCCTCATCCTTAGTACAAAGAAATTCCTGGAACTTAGATACTATCCACTGGAAAGCACAAAAAAGGAGGTGACACAAACTGCTCCTGCCACTTGGCAGAGTGATGTCTGTAACAGAAATAACAATGGAACGTACAGACTGATATTTGTTCTGGCTATCACACTTTCTTATCTGTAAAAGACAACATGATGAAGTCATATCAGAATTTTTAAAACTCTATGCTGTTTCTCATTCTATAAAGCACATTTCTTTAAGAAGAAAACATTTAACTATAGAGTTTTCAAGGGCAACGTTGCACCAGGAATAGAACTCACAACCTGTGCTTCCCAAGCAGGAACTATGCTGCTGAGCTATCGCTCCTGCCTCTTTATAACTTGTATAAAATTATAATTTGTATATATTTCTATTAAATAAGTCTGTATATTATAAGTAAAATCACAAGTGATAGTATATAAAATCCATACTGCTGGGCATGGTGGCACACGCCTGTAATCCCAGCACTCGGGAGGCTGAGGCAGGAGGATCAGTGTGAGTTCGAGACCAGCCTGGGCTACAAAAGTGAGTTCAAGTCTAGCCTGAACTGCATAGTGAGACCCTGTCTCAAAAGACAAATAAATAAATAAATAAATAAATAAATAAGATAAAATCCATACTGCTTTAAACATGGTAATGGTTCAATACAAGTTTATTGAATGAAAGGGGAAATACTGTTCTTTAACTTCTACTGGAGTGGTTCTTGAATTTTTCTAATAGCGACACATCTAGACCGCACCATAATTTTTTCTTTTTGTCTTTTTGAGACAGGGTCTTGTTGTGCAGTTCAGGCTGACCTTCATTCAGCTCACTTTTGTAGCCCAGGCTGGTCTTGAACTCGCACCAATCCTCCTGCCTCAGCATCCCAAGTGCTGGGATTACAGGCGTGCACCACCACGCCCAGCTATCACACCATAATTTTTCTGCAGTACCATGAAAGGTTGGCATGTGGATCTTCATCATGTATATTAAGAGTAAGCAGAAAGATAACTTTGCATATTCTACATCTGTCACAGAAAATCACAGTTATTTTAGTCATAAGCTAATCAGTTTCTCCTCGAAGGTCTGCTAAGTTTTCCTTTACATGGGTTAAGGCTTTATCTGGACTGGAAGACACGCAAAATGGGAACTGTCATGTAGTTTGGTGGATTTAATTCTTATTGAGTTGTGGCCCAGTTTATAAGTATCTATAGCAGTGCCTTTTTTGCCTTAAAGTTCTTTCTACCTAAAGTTTTTTTTCTTGTTTCACAACCTTTGTTTGTTTATTCACTCATTTTTGTGGCCGGCTCAGCTTGCCCCAAGGGCAGGTCTGGCGCAGCATGCGGTGCCGAGGATCGAACCGCGGTCCCTGAAGCCGCCCAAGTTTTCCCAAGCAGGGTCTTTAGACCACTGAGCCATCCCGCCGGGACCCATCTACCTAAAATTAACAGAGCCATATCTGTTTCCCTCTGGCTTGCTCATGGCTTGTTGGCATTTCCCTTTAACTTCATCACTGTATGTTTTAGGGATGTCCTCTGTGAACCAACCATTATATCTTCCTTTGGATTAAAAAGTTAATCTAAGGCTTCTGGCCTACTTCCATTTGTCATAACCTTTCCTATATTTTAAGTTTTGTTTTAAAGTAATCGTGGATTCAAAGGAAGTTGTAAAAGGAATGACAACACAGACTTCAGAGTTCTTTTTTCCAGCATCTTATATTTTTGATCTGTCTTCCTTCAGGATGTCCTTAAATGGTCATTTACACTGATTACTTAGTATGGCTACCCTATGTCAGCTGCTATGATATTTTTGAGTTACACATCAAAAAGCTAATAATTATCATTGTACTTGTCATTGATTATTTTAGGTAGCTACCGTTTTACTGGATTACAAGGGGGCCAAGTGTTTTCCTGTTGGCCATCTAAAATGGAAAGTCTCAGAGCCAAGACATTTTACAAACTACTGCAGAAAACATGAAAGTCACATTATAAGAAACTGACATAACTATCAAATATTTGCTTGTCAGGAAGTTCAGCTCTACCGTTGTTAGAATTGTATTATTCATTTTGACCACTAGAGGGAGATCACACACAATTGTTCTCATAATATTAGACTAAAAGCCTGTCAAAAGTTTTTACAAATTCAAAACAAAAAAAGTTTAAAAATTCAAGGAGATAAACCTCTCCCTGCTACATGTAGGTTCATTTTCAAAATAGTTATAAAAACAATTAAGTCACAGTCAAAACTGTCAGGTGGGAAAAGCATGCAAGAAAAGTTGATGCTGCTACAAATACTTTAAATGTGCAGATGGAAACAGGTTACAGGTGAAAAGACAGACAAAGACATATGACAAAGAATTAGGACTTGAACATATTATTTTGGAGAATACAGTTTAACCCACAGCAACTTGTCTTTCAATAATGGATAGAACAAATAGGAAATTAGGAAGGATGGAGAAGACTAAAAAACACTAATGACTTCACTGAATTGATATTCACGGAACTCCCCACATGATAATAGCAAAAATACATTCTCTTCAAGTATGTGCACGATACTTACCAAAACAGACTATAGTTTAGGAAATTTATACCACGACACTCTGATATTAGAGAGAAAAGGCCTCAAATCAATGCTGCCAGCTTTCACCTTAAGAAGTAAAAGAAAAGGTTGTTAAACCCAAAGCCAGTACAAGGAAGGAGAAAACAGAGATCAAGGAGTGGGCCTGAAGAGATAGCTCAGCGGTCTAGGTGTCTGCTTGAGCAAGCTCAAGCACACAGGTTCGATCCCCAGTACCACATGCTGTACCAGCCCCACCCTAGGCATGCTGTGCCCGCCACCTAGACCGAGCAAGGTGGCACATGCCTATAATGAGGCTGAAATGGGAGGATCACTAGGAGCTGCATAGTGAAACCCTGTACCAAATATGTAAGATTTTTAAAAGACAGCAAAATCAAGGTGGAAATGAATAAAATGGAAGGCAGACTAATAAAGAAAATGAGTAACCCAAAACCTATTCTTTGAGATCAATAAAGCTGACAGACAGGTTGATGACAGAAAAAAAGAGAGAAGAAACAGATTATGAAGAAAGAGGCAACATCACCAGTCCACAGCTGCCAGGAGAATAATAAATGAAGTTTATGAGAAACTCCTGCCAATAAATTCAATAATTGAATCTGAAATAACAAAGCCTTTGGGAAAGATCACTGAGACTCATTCAAGAAGAAATAGATAATTTGGGTGGTCCTATGCTATTTAAGAAATGAACTGGTAGTTTTAGAATCTTCCCACAAAGGACATGCCAGACCTAGATGACTTCACTAGAGAGTTCAACCAAATATTTAGCAAATAAATAATATGCTTCAACATAAAGTCTTCATAAAGGATGAAAAGGGTGTTATACTTCTTAGTTCATTCTTAGAGGATAATTTTTTTTTTTTTTTTGTCTTTTTGAGACAGGGTCTCGCTATGCAGTTGAGGCTGGCCTTGAGCTCACTTTGTAGCCCAGGCTGGCCTCGGACTCACACCGATCCTCCTGCCTCAGCCTCCCAAGTGTTGGGATTACAGGCTTGCGCCACCATGCCTGGCTCTTAGAGGATAATATTCTGATTCCAAAACCTGACACATACTTCAAGAAAAGAAAATTAAATATAGGTACAAATGTTCTTAACATTTTAGTAAATTCAATCAAAATATATTAAACTATTTTACCATAATAATCAATTAGAGCTTTATTTCAGAAAGGCCAGGTGAGTTTAACCTAAGAAAATTAATATAAACCATCATGTTAGCAAACTAAAAAAAAAAAAAACGCTATAAAAGAAGCACAAAGAACCTTTGGTAAATCCAATATCCAATTAAAAGCAAAGTAAAGTAAAACTAAAATAATTTTTGTCGAACTAGAAATAGAAGGGAGATTCCTCAACCTGATTAAATCTATCTATAAGAAGCCCTATAACTAACATCATGCTTATCAGCAAAAGTCTACGTGTTCCCTAAGAGCACAAGCACGACAAAAATGGCTGCTGTTCAACCATGTGCTTGTGCTTCTAGCCGCAGCCATAGGTCACAAAGAGAAGTGCACAGCTGCTTGATGGGAAAGAAGAAATTTTTGATTCACAAATGATAAAATTTGGTATAATCAATACAAAAAACTGCTAGAATTAATAAATTGATAGGATATTCACTGTACAAAACAGGTGAGATTTCTATATACTTTCAACGAACACTTAGAATTTGAACTAAAATAGTATAATAGCACAAGATATAAAATATCTTATGGATAATATAACAAAGAATAGATCTAATATGACCCTAATCAATATCTCTGCAGGCTGTTTTGGGGGTAGAAATTGATGAAGCGGTTATAAAATTCATGTGAAAAGACAAAGGGCACAGACTAGTAAAGCAATTTGGGAAAGCCAGAACTCACAGGACTAACCCCAGCTGATTTAGGAGGATCTCAAACTGGAATAATCAAAACAGTGTGGTGTGGATGTAAAGATAGACATACAGATCCATAGACAAAACAGGAGACCAGAAACAGGCCCACTCACATCTGGACAACTGACTTTGACAAAGGTACAAAATTGTTTAGTGGAGAAAGGATGGTATTTTCCAAAATGGTGTTTGGACTTCTGGATATCCACATTTAAAAAGACAGTCATAAAAGAACTTTGTTCCATACTTTATATCATACACAAAAATTCACTCAAAATAAGGCATAGCCTTAACTGTAAAAGCTAGATATAAAACCTTGAGATGAAAACATGAAAAAAGGATGGTGTGATGACTGGAATCCCAGCACTCGGGAGGGTAAGGCCAGCTAAGGCTGCGAAGTGAGTCCAAGGCCAGCCTAACCTACATAGAGAGACCCTGTCTCAGAAAACAAAGCAAGCAAAAAAAAAAAAAAAAAAAAAAAAAAAAAAAAAAAAAAAAAAAAAAAAAAAAAAAAAAAAAAAAAAAAAAAAAAAAAAAAAAAAAAAAAGCAAGCAACCCAAAGCAAAACAAAATAAAATATCTTGATTGCCTTAAGTAAGGTAAAGACATTTTGGAACAGCAGTTCTCAGCCTGTGGGTCCTGACCCCGGTGGGGGTCGAATGAATATATAATGCATAGCAGGTATTTACATTCCGAATCATAACTGTAGCAAAATTACAGTTTTGAAGTAAATTATTTTTTGGTTTGGGGTCACCACAACATGAGGAACTGTATTGCGGGGGTCACAGCATTAGAAAGGTTGAGAACCACTGTTTCAGAACATCAAAAGCATCACCCACACTAGAACTTTTCTTTTAATGTATTTGGTAGTTACAGAATGTCACTACATAGCTCAGAATGGTAGTGATCCTCCTGTTTTCAGCTGTGGGATTACAGACCTGAGCAACGGTGCCCTGGACTCTGGCCAGCTCAGCCCACCCTGGGGTTGGGGCTAGTGCAGCATGTGGTATGGGGATTGAACAGTGGTCCCCAGCACTTTCCTAAACTGACCTAACTAAGTAGGCACTGTAGTCTGATGAGCTATCCCCCCCAACACATTTTTTTTTAGAAAAAAGGAAAACTACCCCCAAATAATAGGAGGGTAACAATGGTTAATACATTGTATACTGTTATCTTTAAATTCATTACTCAAGTACAAGTATGGGCACTTAATTGTTCAAACAACATAAGCACAAACCATTATTTTCAACAAACTAAGAGAAATTATATACATATGATATATATTAATTACATATATGATATACATATTTAGATTATATATATGATCTATCTATCTATCTATCTATCTATCTATTTATCATCTATCTTTGCCATTCCTTTTCTATATCTCCTCTGCCAGTTTTTCGTCCCTTTTGAAGATTCTTCCTGTTTCACAACATCTATTGTGCATTTTCGATCTTATTTACTCTTTCAGCCTCCTACACTAGGGAGACAATATGATGATTGCACATGTGTCTGGTTTATTTCACTTATGAATGTGGTTTCAAGTTGCATGCATACCTATAAAAGTTTCCAGTTTATCCTTCTCAGTGTGGATAATTACTTATAAAAAAGACCAGCTTTTTAAATCCACTCCCTAGTTCATGAACATTTGGATTGTTTCCAAGATTTAGCTATAACAAATTGCACTGCTATAAGCATGGGTACACATACGTCACTGTTGTATGATGGTTTCAGTTCTTCTGGGAGATACCAAGCAGGGGAATACCTGGATCAAATGGGACCCCTAATCCTAGTTTTTTTCTGCCTGGGTATTACTGTATTTGTATACCACTCATATTTATGTCTATATCTGTATAAATTTTTTTTATCTGTATAAATATTAACATAACTTTAATATCTCTAAAATGTTAAATATTTAACATTTTTAATGGAGGCTTCATTAAATTGTAAGACTTTTAGGGAGAATTTACATTTTTACATTGGTCAATGATTTTTTTCTAATAAACCCAGTTGTCTTTATTATTTCTATTCATAATTTAAAAAAAACTTTTTGGTTCTATTTTAAATGAACGTAAAATGGTATTGCCACTCTGGAACACTGACAGAATATGCCAACGCTAAGCACCCTCCCACATCCACCCAGGCCCCAAGAGTCACAGCTGCGTCGGCTCACGTCTGCCTGGACCAGACCACCCTAGGCATCCCAGGGCCCGAGGCGAGCTCCCTTCTCGCGGGCGTCCGAGCTCAGCCTCTGCGTTCTCGGTGGAGACGAAGCCATCTGCCTGCACAGGCCAGGACTAACCTGGCCTCCGGTTTCCCCAGATTCTCCCCTTCTCCAGGTCCATTTCCGAGGGGCGGAGAGTTGCGGCCACGGCCCCGCCCCGCGCCCCCTCTCGGCCCTCGGGGCAGGGCGCAGCGCTGCGGGAGTGGAGTGGGCGCCTTCTGTTCCTCCCGGAACGGCGAAGGGGGTCGGACTGCAGCCGTCGGACCGGCGCCGAGGGTGGCCGGAAGCGCTGTTTACCGGTGGTCGCGGGGACCCGGAGCTGCCCGCGGGACCTTCCGGGGTGTCGGAGCGCGCGCTCCAGCCGCTTTCGCCAGTCCGGGCGCCGGGCTCTTGCTGTGCACCCAGTGGGAGCAGGCTTCGATCTGCAGGTCTGTGTCCTAACCTCTCTCCACCCTCCCTCCCTGCCTCCCTCCCTCTCTCCCTGCCTCCCTCCTTCCCTCCTTCCCTCCCTGCTTCCTTCCTGCCACCCCCCATCCTCAAACTGGCAGCTCCTTCCTTCCGGGGTCCCACCGAGCCCACACACTACAAGTTAATTCTGGATTCCTGCCTCAAACTGTCCAGGTGTTTGAAACACTCTTTTCCTTAGTCACCCAGGTTGGCTTAATTCTTCCTCAGACAAGATTCCCAAATGGCCCTTGTCGGAGCAGATCTTTGCCTGTGATATGTCACTGTAGCTCTTGTTACAGTGCCAGTCTGCCACATTATGAGACAAGCCACCTAGCTGGCTCCCAGACTGGGATGTGAGCCCCTGGAGGGCTGCCCTGACATCCTGGTCTGGGCAGGGACAAAGGCTGATTGTCTAAGAATGTTTGTTTCTTTCAGAAGTGATGTCCAAGTGTGTTGAGTGTACAAATAGATGAAATTTATGGAAACAGTTCTACATAACTAAAATAAGGGGATAGGCGTGCAGTAACGGTCTCAAAATCTGACCTATGTATGAAACCTATTTGAGTGATTTGAGTCTGGAAAACAGTTTTCCAAGGTTCCATCCAGTACCAGACTTGTTTGTCCAGACTGCTCACATTGACAGATTAAAAACATAGACAGGTTGTCCTTGGTGCTCTGTGAGCCAACTGAATCTCATTGTCATAGGTGGCTTTCTCCTTGCCTCCAAGAGGTACCTGGGAGCAGTCTGTTCTAGCTCCTTTCAAATCGGAGGTATAATTCTTCAGTGCTGCTTAGCATTACTTACTACTTGTTAAAATATAGTGGATACTTTGCAATACTTTATACATGCAAATTATTTTCCTTACTTTACTACAGTTCCAAGTCCTACTCATTAGTTACTCTGTGATACGAGTTATCTTTGTTCTACCTAGATATAAAAGGAAACCGAGACAACAGGCTTCACCCAAGGCCGAATAACCAGTAGGCAGCAGGTTTCTCATTTAATGCTTCCTCTCACACTTGGGAAATACATATTCTTGTACAGTGTTATGCACTTTAGCTGTCAAAATATTCACAAATACTACTGTGCATAGTATCCATGTGATTTTTTTTTTTGAGTGCAGAAATTAAGATATAGGACTAAGAAAATAAAAGGCTATGGGTATAATTAATTTTCATGTTGTATAATATAAACATCCCCAAATATTTCATAGTTCAAATTTAGTTGTTTACTTCTTCATTTATTTATAGGTAGGGTTTTAATGTATTGCTCAGGCTGGTTTCAGACTCCTGGTCTCAAGCAATGCTCCTGCCTCAGCCTCTCAAATAGTTGGATTATAGGTGTGGGCCACTGTGACTGGTTCATACTCTAGTTCAAGAGCATGGACATAATTTAGAGGTGATAGGTCATTAGAACCCTAACTACCATGTGTCACTTTTGGAACTGTTCCCCAGAGCCAACCTATTCTAGGTCTAAGTAACAATTTAATATGTATAGATTGAACCATATAAAATGGCTCTCATCAAAAAAGTTCCTACAATTTCATCTGTTTTAACTTAAAAGAAATAGTATTTATTTTAGATACCCATATTATCCAGTTTTCTTCTTGAACTTTTGTTCTTTGGGGAGGGCAGTGGAGACCTCACTGCAGCTACCCCTAAGAATGTCTTTGTGAATGGAGCTAGGCAGACCTGAATGGTGTAGGCAGCCCTTTTCTTCTGGGTCTCTGCCCATTACACTTGTTCACAGACACCCCTGCCATAGGGGCTTGCTGGTTAGCTCAGTTGTTTAAAGTGCCTGCGTGGGCAAACTCAGGGGACCATGGTTTGATCCCCAGCTCTACATGCCACACCAGGCCCGCCCCTAAGGCAGCCTGAGCCAAACAACAACAAAAATCCTTAGGGCCGGCCAGATAGCTCAGCAGAATGAAGTGCCTGCTTAGGCAGGCACAGCGGCCAGTGTTCTATGCCCAGTGCACAGTGCCAGCCACACCCCTGAGGTGCTGCCTAGACAGCAATTGAGACTGGGTATGGTAATCCCAGCTCTTAGGAGGCTGAACACAGGCGAATCACTACACCTACTGTGTCGTGAGATCCTGTGGACCCTTACTAAAATACAAAAAAAAAAAAAAGATACTCCTGCCTGCATAGATATGATATTCAATTCCTACCATTCCAATGGAGCTGTCTTTCATATGGAGTTCATTCATCTATTTTATGAGGTGAAAGCAAATAAAAATTTGGAATTATGTAATCTTTCCCTTTCCCTCCACCCTGCTGGCCTACACATATCACACTAGCATTAGCTACCTTTCTCATTGCTAAGATGAAGTACCTGATACTCTGAGTTCAATTTTATTTGGATCACAATTTGAAGAGGCTTCATCCATAGTGGGCTGGATCGTAGGCATAGTGGCCTGGCCAAGGGGTGTTGCAAAGGAGAAATAGTCCATGGCAAAAAAGCAAGCAAGAGCACACTAGCCCACTTTCTGTCCCTGATATTTTGTGCAGACTCCCCGCCCTAGGGATGCTGTGGCACTCACCCCTCAGTCCTAGCCAGGACTGTGCCAACTGGCTCATTGGGCTGACTTAGTAATGACACACCCTTGATCCCAGTACCACACACCTGACATCCAGCCACCCGTGAAAAGCACCCTCTGTCATGACTCCATGGCCTTTTGGGGACATCTAGACCCAAGCTATAGTGATAGTTTTCCATTTTCAACAGTCCTTTTCAAGTGAACCTTTAATAAAATAAATTTCTCAGATGGATTGGCATTGTTGTATCTTTTTTCTATAAAGAGCAAAATGAAAATTAATGTAACACATTGTTCACTTTCAGCATGAAGCCCCTTTCTGTTTCCCAGGACACAGGTTAGCATTTGAAGTACACCTCTACTACGCGGGAGTTTAGGGCTGAGGAAGTTAGTCAGCTTTGCTGAATTTCATGTTGCTAATCCATTAAATTTGAATTGTAAAGCAGCTTGCAGGGTTCTGTGTGCATAAGCAATGTGTGTAAATTGTAAGTTCTGGATAAAGATTTATTCCATCTTCCCTTTTCCCTCCACATTGCTGTGACATCTGTGTCTAATCCTCCTGATTGCTGACTCAGCATGTGTGGTTATTCTGTGAGTGGAACAGTGAGCACTCTGCTGAGTGTCTTGAAGTTCAATTGCATGAACAAGGCAGGCCAAACATTAACCCTATGGGCCGGGTGTCATGGCGGGAGGCCTATAATCCCAGCACTTAGGAGGCTGGGGCAGGAGGATAAGTGCAAGTTTGAAACCAGCCTGGGCTACAAAAGTGAGCTGAAGGCCAGCCTGCACTGCATAGAGAGACCCTGTCTCAAAAAGACAAAAATAAACAAATAAGTAAATAAATAAAAATTAACCTTACTTTTCTTAACAGGTACGAAGAGAGAACAGGAACATTGGGTACCAAGATGTCGAAAATGATTACCTTTGAGTAGTGAAATGTGCCTAATTATCTTTCCTTTTTGATTTTTCAATGGTTTTAAAATTACTTTTCACATTACAAACCTTAACATATTTCTGTAAACAGACACATCATTTTCTAAAAAGTAACTAATACCTGCTGTGTTCACTTAGGAAGCTATGGCTCTTAATTTTTAAAATTTTCAATTTTTATTAGTACATGTTTACAGCACCTAATGATTACCATCACCACTGGGAGGTGGCACATGTACATAACCTGGCAGTTCTTTTTGTTTTCTTTCTCTTCCTCTCCCCTCTCCTGCCTTCATGTCTTGGTCAGCTTCACTTTTGCAAAGGATCTAACTATATTTCGTATTATCTATTTCATTTAACTCTTTAGGCTTTTTTTTTTTTTTTTTATAACTTGGGGTCCTCATGTAAGAGAAATAGTGCAGTGTTTAAGCTGTATGTCTGACTTACTTTGCTTAACCTTATGGTCTCAAGGTGTGTCCATTTGCCCACAAACGACTCAAGTTTATTCTCTGTAGCAGAGTAGTGCTCGCTCGTGCTCTCACACTTTCTTTACCCATTCATCTGTTGTTGGACATGGTTTTCTTTCAAGACTTAGCTATTAAGATCGGTGCTGCTTTAAAGGCTCTTCATTTTATCTTTGTTACCAGGCCCTTGGCTGTCCAGGTCCCTCTATCTGTCAGAGAATCTGAGCAGGTGTGTCAAGTGTGAGCACCCCCAGCTGCTGATGCTGCTACATGATACATTGGTGTGTCAGTGTGCAAGGTATACGGAGCTCTGTTACTTTCTCTTACCACATTGCTGAAAAAGTGTCCACCAGTGAAAACAAGTGTGCATATTTTCAGGCCCATCAGCTGAGAGCGACAGCCATGCGGGGAACAGAGTCACCTTGTTGCGTGACAGCATCAGCTTGTGAGTTCTGCCTGGAACCTGGCATAGAGGTGAATGAAGTATGAAAACTGTGTTGTTTTACTCCCCTCTTGCTAAGTTATGTACATTTCTCTTTGTCTTGGTTACTTCTGTCTTTGCTGGGACAAAATACCTGACACTCAAGATGAGGGAAGGAGAAGTTTATTTAGCTCACAGTTAGTGGAGTTTTCAGTCCATACTTAGCTGGCTCCAAGGCAGAGTGGCACATGGCAGAGCGCAGCAATTTGTGGAGGAGGGAAACAGCGAAGAGCAGAAGGAGGAGCAGTGGCTGTGGCAGCTAGCAAGCCTCTCTCTCCTACTCTCTCTTCTCTCACCCCTCCTGGGCTATCCACCCCAGGTCAGGTGTAGCACTCACAACCATGATCCCAGCACTGGATCATGAATGAATCTCTAACTCTAGAGATTTGCTCCAATGACTGCATAAGGCTTTGGAGGGACACCTAGACACAAAGCGTAACACTCATCTTAAATTCCCCCGTCAGCACTGCCAAGAAGGCAAAAGTCTTTATTTATCTGTTACCTGGAGTGCCTGAGCCAGAGGAGTATGTGTGCATGATATTGGCCTTCTTATGCGGATGATGTATTTCCCAGGGTGAGTGGAAGGACCGTCTGTCTGTAGCCCGAGCTAAATGGGATTCCCCTGGGTGACTGGCAGAATTGTAACTGGCTTCCGGGCTTGGCTGAGAAGGCTGCTCTCTGTCCAACCGATTACTGCCTGTGTGAACAACAGCTTAGCACAACATCCTGTATATCTGCTAGTGAGTAACTAGGCATGCTGGGACAGGGAATCCCTTGCTGCTGTAAAAAAAAAAAAAAAAAAAAAAAACAACTGAAAGTTTCAGTGTTTGACACTTGAAAGAAAAGTCTCAAATGGGCAAGACAGTTGGACTGGATATGCCAGTTATGAGTTCCAAGCTTTCCCTTTCCCCTCAGGATGTCTCCCTGGACAACCAGTACCCTGCAGGCCCCACGGAGTAAGTATGCTGCTTATTCCTCTGCTCGTGTCCTGGTTCTGAAGCTGATAACTCATTTTCTTGGTTCCTGTTTACCAGGGGGAAAATATTTATAAATACTTTATCAAGCCGAGTGTGGTGGCACACACCTGTAATCCCAGCACTTGGGAGGCTGAGGCAGGAGAATCAGTACGAGTTCGAGACCAGCCTGGGCTACAAAATTGAGCTCAAGGTCAGCCTGAGCTGCATAGCAAGACTCTGTCTCAAAAAGACAAAATAAAATAAAAAACACTTTATCAAACAGTTGGAAAATTTATAAATGTTTTATGAAAATATTAAAGAATAAAGAGGATATACCAAGCCCAAATATACTCCTGCTTCCTCAGGTATGCTTGACATTTGCGCTCCTCAAGGACAGGGACATGGTCTTACTCCCCATCTTTACATCTCAGCACCTTGCCCAAGAATTGTCAGATCATTTTTAACCTATACTTTGCCAAGGTTGCCACTTTCCATCCTGGCATACATTGTTTTCACAATGAGAGCCACTCACCATCTAGCACATAGCAGTTCCCTTTTATGCAGGATAGATATTCTTCTAGTTAAGTCTAAGAAAACTGAAATCTCATCCTGTGTCCTAGCACCTGCCTTTCCTTAGGTCCTTGACAGCAGGAATGACTTGACTTTTATAGAAATCCAAATAGGTAACCAGACTATGACCCCCACGCATTTTTGTCATGTTCTATGGCATTTGACTCCAAAGGAGGTATTATATGACACTGGCCTAAGTGTTTGTGAATGTGTACAAAGAGACAGAAGATACTAATTTACACATTACTAAAGAAAAACTTTAATGACATTTATTGAAGCACTGGGGGAAGACTTTATTCAAGACCATCTCAGTAGGTACAGGAACCATAACAATGGGATTTTGTAATAGGGGAAGGAGATTAGGAGAGGTTGGATTTAACTCTGTGTCAGTGGAAAAAGATAAGTGGGAATTTCTAGTCTAGGAGTCCAATGGGAGAGGTGGACAGAAAATTATTAAAAGGAAATATCAGAAGGGGAATTCTGGATAAACGAAGCTAACAGGATTCTTGCTGAAGACAGCCCAGGGTGATGAAATGTGATAAAGGGGTGCGAGAGACTGAGGGACCGAAGTATATGTGGAAAGCAGTCACATAAATCGGGGAAAGGTTTTCACTCCAGTTTCATTTCATAAGGAAGTGTGGATGGGCAGCGGAGAAGCTTTTAGTCCCTGACTAAGCTGCTGAGACCTACACCAGCAGGAGGTGGGTTAAATCAGAGGCTCTTGCCATGGGAACCATTCCAGTTTTGGAAATTTGGTCACACAGAGAACCACGATCTGTTAATTTACACACAAACCCCACCCTCCCATAAAAAAGCCCTGAGTAAAACAACTAAATAAAGCAACTGAGTAGAATATCATTAGCCATTGCTAACTAACTGCTAAACAGTCTTTCAAAAGCCTTCTCAAGGGTGGGGGAGATAGCTCCATGGTAATGGCTTACATAGGTTTCAGACTCACTGAGGTAACTTCTTTGTAAATTAGTAATAGGGCACACTACTCAGTAGTTTAAAAATCACAACTTTAAGCCCTCACATCCAGGAAGTTCCTCCTAAGGCTGATGAGTTCTTTCTGTAACTGTTCTTAGCAAACAGAGCATTGTACTTGTGAAGACCAAAGGTCTAGAATGTACCAATTGTAATGGTCCAAGCTAGAGTGATTTGTGTTGCTGTATATGTACCTAAGGAAATCAGCCCCTATAGGTGATAATTAAGTTTAGGCCTGACTATCTGTTGATCCACATAGGAATGTAGCTAATATTTTTTTTTTTTTTTTTTTTTTTTTGTCTTTTTGAGACAGGGTCTCGCTATGCAGTTGAGGCTGGCCTTGAGCTCCCTTTTGTAGCCCAGGCTGGTCTCGAACTTGCACCAATCCTCCTGCCTCAGCCTCCTGAGTGCTGGGATTACAGGCATGAGCCACC
>PVJA010039143.1:0-19301 GCA_004027025.1 Myocastor coypus | reverse complement strand
AAAAAAAAAAAAAAAAAAAAACAAGTTCAGCATCCCCTAGATGGTGTGCAATTCACAACAGCTGCATCTTGGAAATGAGCTCATATGTCCCTCAACAGATGAATAAATTTTTTAAAATGTAGTATTTATATACCATGGAGTACTATTCTGCCATAAAGAAAGATAAACTGAGTCATTTGTAGGAAAATGGTGTGCCCTGAGATCACGCCTTAAGTGAAATGAATTGGACACACCGGCTTAAATGTCACATTGTTTCTCTTTTATGAGAAACCAAGCATAAAAATAAAGAACAAAATGAGAGATAACAGGAGGGATTTAGATAGCTCATTCACAAAGGGGAATAGAATCCAGAAATGGAGGGGTGGAATAGCACAGTGATAAGGGGTTGAGGAAAAGCATTAGGATGTGTTATGTACATGCACCAACACCACACAAAGAATCTGAGCATTATTACCACACACAAGCACTCATAAGCTACAATTTTTAATTTTGATACAGGGTCTCATAAGTTGCCCAAACTGGACTCAGACTTTTAATCCTCCTTCCTCACCCTCTCATAGTGCTGGAATTACAGGTATGCATCACCACAACTGGCTTCAAAATATATTACTACCATTCATGTAATCCAACCACTATAGCATGCTGAGGCAAAAAGATTATAAATTGAAATACAGCCTAGACAACTCAGCAACTCAGGCTACAACTATGAGAGAGAGAGAGAGAGAGAGAGAGAGAGAGAGAGAGAGAGGAGAGATACAGCCACCTACATCTCTAACTTGTAGGACTGCAACAGCTTAGGAAGTGCTGCTACAAACAGATAATCCTTCTAATCCACCATAAAAGCAACTATTTTTTTTTACCAGGGAGACACATTCTAAAAAAAATTTTTTTTTAATTTAAAAAGGGCTGGGCATGGTAGCACACACCTGTAAACCCAGCATTTGGGAGGCTGAGGCAGGAGGATCAGTATGAGTTTGAGACCAGCCCAGCTGCAAAAATAAGCTCAAGCCAACCTGAACTGCATAGCAAGATTCTGTCTCAAAAAGACAATAAGTAAATAAATAAATAAATAACCTGGAATATACTGGATATAGCTTAATGTGATGACCCTGAATTCAGTCTCCATACTAAAAAAAAAAAAAAAACTAGACAGTGTAGATAAGAGCATATTTTAATATTTCACTTTTTTATTTATAAAACATGATCAAATCGGCTTTTAAAATATAAAAATGGTCAGCATTATAACTTGTAATGGTCAGACACACACCTGTAATCCCAGCACTTTAGGAGACTAAAGTCAGAACAATCTCAAGTTCAAGTCCAGTGTCACAACTTAGTGATTCAGCAAGACGCTGTCTCAAAATAAAAAATGAAGAGCTGAATAGTTAGTTCAGTATGAAGGTCCTGGCTTCAATTCCCAGCACCACTAACTACATACAATCTGACCTCTGGAACCCAAGACTAGTACCTCCAGAGTGTTTGAGTCTCCCTCCAAACTGGTCCTCTTCCACACTTCCATAACTCAATAAATACTACTCCCGTCTACCTGATTTCTCAAGCTCAAAGTCTGAGTTATGCATGTGTTTTCCTCTCTCCTTCCCCTACAGATGTGTAAGCAAGAGCTACTGTTTCTGTCATCACCAGAGCCCAGTGCATTCACTTCTCATCACCTCTAGGAGCATTACTGAGGTGCAGCCCCTGTCATCTCTAACCCGTAGCACTGTAACAGCCTAGGAAGCGTTACTCAAAGTGAGACTGTAGACAAAATCTTTCTAATCCATGATGAGAAGCTATATGACTAAATGCCCTATGTAATTGAACTAAGAGTTCTTTCATAGCAAGATTTTGTTGATTAAAGAAGAACATATTACTTTGTATTCTAGAGCGATTCCTGTATCTCTTATTGGACCAGCACTTTAAGTAGCACTATTGCCTATCTCATAAACACACACACACACACACACACACACACACACTTTATATAGTAGACAATTTTTCTAAGGATGGCCAAGCAGGTGTGGTGGCGTATGCCTGTAATTCTAGCTTTCAGGAAGCTGAGGCAGGAAGATCATTGTGCATTTGAGACCAGCCTAGGCTATAAAGTGAGCTCAAGCCCAGCCTGAACTGCATAGTGAGTCCCCATCTGAAAAAAAGACAAAAAATAAAAAAAGAGAGAGAGGAAAAAAAATTAAAATCAAAAATTTTTCCAAGGCCACACAGCCAGTAAGTTACAGAGCCTTGGTTGCAAACTAGCAGTCTAACTCTGGAGGTCTTGCTCTTTCTTACTGAGCTACACTATAGATGATGTATAAGTTGAGTGGTCAGTTGATCTAAACAAACATTTATTGAGCAGCTACTATGTACTGAACATTGCCTGCAACATACTGGATGTACAAAAGCAAATAGGACATAATTCTGCTCCAAAGAGCACTTGGTCTTTCTAAGCAGGGCCAATAACCATGGAGGTAAATAAATTAAAATACTGTACATCAAATAATGCAAAAAACAGTTGAAAATTTACAGACAATGCAATGGGGGAAGTGATTCTTTTTTTTTTTTTTTTGGGGGGGGGGAAGTGATTCTGTACTCAGGATAGTTTCCTGGAGATATTAACTTCAGATCTAGATTTGGGAGTGAAATTTGATTTTCCTCATGAGGTAAAAGAGGGAAGAAAGTTTCAGACAGGAAACACAATCTATGCAACCAATGTAGTAGCTCTGAGGATGAGTTAAATTGTGTAATCTGATAGTGTCAGAGATAAAGTGAGAGGTAAGAGACAGAAAAGAAGGCAGGTTGGTAGAGCCAGGCATAGTGGTGCACCCCTGTAACCCCAGCACTTGGGAGGCTGAGGCAGGAGGATCAGTGTGAGTTTGAGACCAGCCTGGGCTACAGAAGTAAGCTCAAGGCCAGCTTGAACTGCATAGCAAGACCCTGTCTCAAACACACACACACACACACACACACACACACAAATATATGTTGGCATTATGCTTCCCCTGGGTATTCTCCACATTTTGCAATTACCCAACTTTCATATAATTTCTCCTTTCATTTGAGCAGATGGTATGCATTATTAACCTACCTAGGGCTACTGCGAATCTCCTTCCCTGGATGATTGGATTCAACTAATCTCCTTACTGCCTGACTAGAATATGAATTTCTTTTTACATTTTTGTGAGTGGCCATATATGAACAGGTAATTGGTATTCAGTCAGACAGGGCAATCTTTAATGTACCTAGCACTGTGATGGCAGAAATGAAGATGCCTCTTGTTCCATTTGAGGAGGAAGTAATTAAGCTGAGTCACTGAAGAGTGAGCAGGTATTCCAAGCATGGGAAACAACATCTACAAAGGTACAGAGGCATAAAGCACAATGATATGAAACACAGGAGCTAGAACGTAAACTGTACCTAAGAAAATAGTGAGAAATTGGTCTGGCCACACAAATAAAATATGTAAAAAGGAGAGGTATGGGCTTCAGAGCAAGAGGTTTGGATCGCATCTCTTAAGTATCTGGGAATCACTGGTAAGTTTTCTGAAAAAGAGTAACAAGATTAAAATTTCACTTTAGAAATTGTTTTTGGTACCATTGTAGAAGGCGATTAAATGCAGAGAGATGAGTCAAAAGACAATTTAAAAAGTCAAATTGAAGGACATTTTGGCAGAATCCATCAGCACTAAAAAGGCACATGTCTTTTGACTTAGCCATTACACTTGAAAATTTCATCTATTAATGCACTTATAACTTAAATGCAAGATTATACAGAGAGTCAGGTATGGTGGTTGCCTTGGTTACTTTTCTATCATTGCTGGGACAAAATACCCAACACTCAAAGAAGCAAAGAGTTGTTTAGTTCACAGATTGTAGAGGTTTCGGTCCATGCTTAGTTGACTCCAAGGCAGAGCAGCACGTGACGGATGATAGCAGTTAATGGCAGCAGAAAACAGCAAAGAGCAAAAGGGAGAAGCAACAGCTGCAGCAACCAACGAGCCTGTTTCCCCTCCTTACGTTTGTGAGTAGGTATAGCATACACCCATAATCTCAGCAATGGATCACGAATTAATCATAAATTCTAGAAGTCTCCCCATGACTATGACATAAAGTAAAATAAGCCCCAAAGCTATTCCTCAAGAAAAACAAATTTCATGTTATACTTTACATAAAAAGACAAGAAGCATTTAATGTTTGAAATATTCACACAATGCACAAAATAGTAACATAGCACAAATAATTCTAGAAGACAACATTAGAAATTAATCACATCAATTGTCTTCAGGGAGGCAAATAGAAGACGAGGGTCAGAAGTCAGAACAGAAAATTCACAGGAGTTTTATTATTTGGAAACCAGAGAGCATTCTGCCTACTTCTCTGTTCCGCAGCTGCTCCTCCCTTTGCTCTTTGCTGTTTTCCACTGCCATGACCTGCCCTGTTCCACTCTGCCTTCGAGTATAGACTCAAACCTCCACTAACTGTTAGCTAAATAAACCATTCCTTTCCTGACTTTGTGTGTTAGGGATTTTGTCCTGGTGAGATAAAAGTAACTGAGACAGAGGTTAATGGGAGAGGTCTTTCATATCCATAGTCTTCAGGCTGTTCTATAGAAAACTTGCTTGAGTTTTCACCAGAAGAACTTGAGCTCTTGCAGATGAACCTCAGGTGCAGAGCTTAGGAACTGTGCTCTGTGTATGAGACTCCACCCCATGACTGATAGGTCACACCTCCTTGCTCAGCAGCTGGTCATGCTCTCATCTACATTGTTGGAGGTTATTATAAAGAGTTTGTTTTTCTCTTAAAAGCAGCACATTTCCGTGAAGCTTCTCCATTGCTTTCCTCATGGCCATTACAGGGGACAACCCTGGACGTCATATCCCTGGAAGCAGTCATGCACACAGGTCTGTATATAGCTTCGCCCTGAATAAAAGTTATGGCTTCAACAATGATCCACCAGAGAGTCTTAGCTTTACAGAAGACCCTCATATTTGGAAAATGTTTCCATTCTCTTCACCATTAGATCAAAAGCAATCACGGCCTCAATTCTGTCTCTGTTCTCTCTCTCTCTCTCTCTCTCTCTCTCTCTCTCTCTCTCTCTCTCTCTCTCTCTCTCTCTCTCTCTCTCTCTCTCTCTCTGTTCTATTAGGGCTTTTTTTCTTTTCTTTTTTTTTTAGTACTGGGAATCAAACTTAGGCCCTTGCCTGGCAAGTGCTATGCCACTGTTCTACATCCCTAGCTCACAGTTCTGTTGGGTTTTTGTGAGGTTATGAAATATTTGGTTTTGGTCTACATGTCCTGATATACAACTCCAAAATTCCTTGACATATCTAAAGTGATTTTTGTGTTTCTTGCTAGTAAACTGAGAGGTATCAATCTCTACATACCTTCATCTAGGGAGAGACTAAAGGTTAACTGATAAAACAGCCAATAGCCTACATAATGAAATCTTCATAGCAACTCAAGGACAAGGTCAAGAGAGCTTCTGGGTAGCTAAACATGTGACTATTCCTGGCAAGTGGTTTACCAGAAAAAAATACAAAAGTTCCATACCCTCTTCTCCATACCTCAGCCTATGCATTTTCTTTGCCTGTATCCTTTAAAATAAAGTAATATAGCTGGATATATAATGCAGGCCTGCAGTACCAGCACTCAGATGGCTGAGGTAGGAGTAGAAAGTTCAAGACCAGTCTAGACTCAATACAAATTTCAAGGCCAATTTGACTACATAGAAAATCTGCCTCAATAAATAAATAACCTAAAATGGTGAATGTAGCTCCCTGAGTTCTGTGAGCCCCTCCCACTAATTAAGCAAACCTCAAAAGGGGGTTGTGCAAACATTAATTTTATTTTTTTATTATTTTTTTAAAGAATTTTTTTTTTCTTGTTTCAGAACTTTTGTTTGTTTATTTATTTACTTTTATGGCTGGCTCAGCCCACCCTGAGGGCCGGGCCGGTGCAGCATGTGGTGCCAGGGATAGAAACGCGGTCCCTGCAGCCACCTAAGCTTTCCTAAGCAGGCGCTTTAGACCACTGAGCCATTCCGTCGGGCCCAAACATTAATTTTATAACTGGCCAGTTAGGAACACAGTGACTGTCATCTACAGTGAAGAAGGGTATAGTCCTAGGAACTAAGCCCCTCTAACTGTGGAATCTGACGCTGTCTGAGGGTGGACTAGATTAGAAGAGGCCCAGCTGGTGTCTGCGGAGGACTAACTGCTTGCAGATGAGGAGAAATCTTCACACCTTGTAAGGGCTCAGGAAACCCTCTCTGTTGAGTATGACATGGGGCTAGAGGCAGTAGCAGTTTTGTTTCTCCACTGGATGTACTTTTGAAAAATGTGCCGTAGCAGACTTGTGCTTCGTTATCGCAGACTGCATCTCTCAGCCTCAGACATTTGAGTCTGCAATACCGAACACCCCATCAAACAGGCCACCAACTACCCAAGCCACAGAGGACTTCCCTGGCCTCTACCTGACTTTCAGGTTTCGTATTTCATTCTCAGAGAAGGACCTCATTTCAGTCATTTCATTTTCATCATCAACATCATGCATGATTTTGTGAGGAAGGAAAACAAGTCTTAGCTGGCTCTTGTGAGTGATCAGACCAGACAATGCTTCCTGTATAGGAGACCTTTGATTTTCCTCCAGGATTGTCTGTGACCTCTGGGAAATATAAGATAGCATGGAAATATAAAAGTAGTCTAGGAACCAGCATGTTGTTGTCCTCTAGTTTGAAAGCCTACCTCTTGGGGGTGGGGAGGGGCTTGCCGGTTATTTAAGTTGTTTAAGTGCCTGCATGGGAAAACCTAGTCCAGCGCACAGGACCGCAGTTCAATCTCTAGCTCCACGTGCCAGACCAGACCCAGCCTGAGCCAGCCAAAACAATTAAAAATAAAGCCTACCTCTAGCTTCTCTGCTCTCATTTGTTGCACCAGTATATCTTCACTGGCAAGGAGATCATTCCTATTCACCCTTGTGCAAGCAGAAACAGGCCAGCACTTCTCAGCCCACTCCCTCTCAGGAAGCTAGCACCATCCTCAGATGGATGGCCTGACGGACCTGGAGTCTCTACCATGCCAATGATAAACTTGCCTGCTATGTAGAACTGTGAAGCAAGTGCCACACATCAATGACCACTAGAAGCAACAGACCCAGCATTTTACCCACAGCATGCTTTTCAAGGGTCAGCATCAGCAAGACAGAGATGACTCCCACGGGGTGGGGATAGAACAATGATTTACTCATGCTTAGAGATAGAGGAACCCATAGTATTGGTTCCCCGTGGCCAATGAGTCTTTTCCCACAGCGGATTCAGGGTGATGATCTGTTTGCATCCCTTTGAATGTGGTCAAAGGAATCCCTTCCCCTCCCCGCAAAAGAAGCAGATAATAGCTGTGGGCTTGACCAGGTGGTTATATATGCATATTCTTTAAGCAGAACAAAGAGGTACACATCAAACCTGAAAGAGGAAAACTTACTCCCAAACATCCCAAAAATGCTCAGCAAAGGCTCCAAAGACGTATTTCTACATGACAACATTCCAGGCCCAAAGAAGGCTTCCACTTATGCAGCCATGTCAGAGTAGATGGGCTGTATATGACTTCTTTTCCCAACACACACTTTCTCTCTTAACTAATGAAACAGATGCAGTGTCCCTGTTGCAGAGACTTTGATTTGCATTCTGGGTAGGATCTGTTCTTTTGTCTTCTCCAGGATTTCAGCTCTGTAACTTGTTGCCTTTTTCCTGCATTATAAATCTTCTAGCTCTACAAGGTCATGAGTTCCAACTATGGTCCCGCAAAAAAAATAAATAAATAAAATGCAATACATCTTCTAGCTCTGCCTATCATGTTCTAGTATCTCCATAATAAAAGCAGTCCTTGACCTTACATTTGGCTGTAGCTACTAACCATATCTGCTTTTCACTTCAGCACTCTTCATTCATCTTGGGTCATGGCCAAGGTGGACATCCATCACTGCCATCCTATTAAAGCCATCTTTACAAAATCATTGGTGATCATTATGTAGCCAGACCCAAATTATCATTCCTGTTACCTTACTTAGTCTTGCAGAAGCATGCAGTCAAATTGCCCTGTTGCTCCCTGAAACCATTCACTTCATTTCTGAGAAATCGATTCTCCAATTTTCCCCTCAATAGCTCTCCCTTTCTAGCTCTTCTACCTTTCCTGCAACTCTAAAGTTCGAAGTGTTCCAGGGTTCTAGCCTAGACTATTTTCTTTTCTCTCTCTATACTCTCCCTGATAGCCTCATTTGTGTCAGGAGCTAAGTTCTTTACTTACAGCAATGACACTTAAGTCCTGACTTCTCCACTAGGCTTCAGATGCGTGTATTAGAATGTGTTCTTAATGTTTGTACATCTAGGATAGGCTCCCTAACTGAGCTCTTCTAAGTTTACTATTTCTTGGAGAATTCATACTGCTTTCAATTCTCAGACATGGGCCTAGAGGCATCATTCTAAGTGGCAGAACCATCTAATTTCTTATTTTTCTGCTTTAGAACAAATCATTCTTAGAAAACTTAACTTGATGCACATACTTCTCCCATAATTTAACTAAAAGTCATATAATGTATGTTTTTGGTCATGTATTCATTATATACTATGTGTGATAACATGTTTTCAAAGGTTATCTACTGTAAGATGTCTGCACACAAGACAATGCTAATCGTAGGCTCTCTTTCCTTCTTTCTTCATGCTTTATTCACATGACTTCAGATATCCTTCCTAAATTTGCATTTGCGAGATAGTCTTGAGTTTGAATTTCACATTTCTGATGGTTCATTGGAAAAAGGTAGCCAAATAGCCTAACCAAAACAAAAAAGTCCAAATTGGCTGGGCATGGTAGTCTCCACCTCTAATCCCAGCACTCAGGAGGCTGAGGCAGGAGGATTCTTGTAAGTTGAAGACCAGCCCAAACTACAAAATGAGCTCAAAGCCAGCCTAGACTGAATATATAAGACCCTGTCTCAAAAAAATTAAAAAATGATAATAAAATAAAAATGATTAGGCAAAACTAATACAATTAAAAAAAAAAAATACAGCCAAAATCCATTACCTCCTTTTCCTTGCTTCCAGGCCATTAACTCCTTTTTTTTAAAAAAAGCACAGGTCTACAAGTCTCACTACATAGATCAGATTTGTAGTGATGCACCTGGATTCAGCCTCCCAAGAGCTGGGATTACAGGCGCACCTCAGTCACCATCTTGGTGCACCCAATCTGCCTAAGCATGTGCTTTAATGTGCTGGGCTGTTTGGCAGGCCCTCCAGGGCAACAACTCCTGACTTCTCTCTTCCCATCAATAAAGCTAAACTTACTCGGCTTGTCTCATCCCACTCCACTTCCTTTTTTTCCCACAGTTTATCACTAATCCCACAGTTTATCACTAATGTCTTCCCTAAGCATGGCAGAGTGATGACGAACTTGAGATGATAAATGTTTGGGAACAGAAGTCAGCTAAGAGTTCTGTGCCTCACCTTCCTCACTTCCACTGTAAGAGGCAGAGGTTTGGAACTTAAGTGCCTTCCTATGAAATATGTACTGAAGTTGGTGATACCAGGAAGTAAGTCATGAAAGCCATAGGAGGTGCATCTTAGCAAGAGGTTTTTAAATCATAAGAGGCTGAGTCAGCATCATTGCCCCAAATGTGAGGCCAGACCAGGCAAGACCAACCTGAACTATGTAGAAAGGCCCTGTGCCAAATTAAACAAAAAAATCATGAGAAATATGGCCTTGAAGGAAATTTTGACATCCTTGTCCTATTTGGGGGCCCAGGGTCCTGGACCTGGTTGGTTCTCTAGGCCAGGCATGGAGACACAAATCTATAATTTCAGTACTAGAGAGGCAGAGGCAGGAGCATAACTGCAAGTTAGAGGCCAACCTGGGTTACAAAGTGAGTTCAAGGCCAAATAAAATCTTGTCTCAAAAAGACAAAATGTTCTTAAGTTTCTAGATTCTTTTTGTCCTAAATCAATTGGGAAAGAAAAAAAGTAGAAAAGGTAAAAAGGTTTTACAGTTTTTATTTTATTTGTTTTTTTAACTTGATGTTATGACTGGCTCAGCCTGCCCTTGCGGGTAGGTCTGGCGCAGCATGTGGTGCCGGAGATCAAGCCATGGTCCCTACAGTTGCCTAAGCTTACCTAAGCAGATGCTTTAGACTACTGAGCTATTTTGCTGGCCCAGGTGTTTTTTTGTTTTGTTTTGTTTTTTCAGGACCAGGGTTCAAACTCACAACCCTGCACTTGCCAGGCAGGTACTTGTGCCACGGAGCTATCTCCCTGGCCCCTACATTTTTTAAAAGTAGGTAAAGAAAAGAAACAATGCTCTGCAGAGCAAAGGTGTGGGCCAATTAAAGGAAAGAAAAGAATGACAGCTAACAAAGTACAGGGTGGGTCACAGAAAGAGGTAAGATGGCTCGCAGCTTGATGGTGGCCATCTTTTGTATCTCTCGCTCCTCAGAATACTATGTCTAGGATGTCCTATCAAAAACCTGCTTGGAGCCGGGCGTGGTGGCGCACGCCTGTAATCCCAGCACTCGGGAGGCTGAGGCAGGAGGATTGGTGTGAGTTCGAGACCAGCCTGGGCTACAAAAGTGAGCTCAGGACCAGCCTCAACTGCATAGCGAGACCCTATCTCAAAAAGACAAAAAAAAAAAAAACCTGCTTGGAAAGTAAAAGACCACTACAGTAAGAATTATAGAGCCCTGAAAAGCAAACCAAAGAGGGTATCAAAAAATGGAAAAATATCTTCTGTTTCTGAATAGGCAGAAATATAGCTAAAATGGACACACTTCCAAAATTGTTATACAATCTCAATCAAAATACCAATAGCAAAAGAGAGAGAGAGAGAGAGAGAGAGAGAATAACAGTAGCATGCACCACAAAACTAGAGAAAACAATCCTGATTTTTTTTTTTTTTCAGTACCAGGGATTGAACCCAGGATTCTGTGCTTGTCAGACAAGCACTTACTCTGCTGAGTTATCTCACTGGCCCCAATCCTAAAATTCTTAATGATATCAGAAGAGAATAAAAGCAACTCCAGCCAACAAGGGCAAGGCAGGTGACATCACAATCCCTGATTTGAAGTTATATTACAAAGCTACAATGATAGAAACAGCATAATATTGGCAAAAAGAAAGATTTGTCAATCAGTGGAGCAGAATAGAGGATGGAGAAACAACTCCAGGCACATCCATCTACCTCATCTTTGCCAAAGGTGCCAAACAACTTTGCTGAAGAAAAGATACTCTTTAATCAGGGCTGAGAAAACTGGCTTTCCACATGCTGAAAATTGAACCTGAGTCCATATCTTTACTATGGAATACACAACAACTGATATAGATAAAAGATATAAATATTAAAACAGAAATACTTAAGCTGCTGCAACATAAAATAAGTAAAACTCTTGAAGACACACATGTAGGCAAAGATTTTAGGAACAAAACCTCACTTTCACAGGAAATATTACAAAGAATCAACAAATAGGATCACATCAAATTAAAGGCTCTGCATAGCAAAGGAAACCATCAAAGAGACAACCTACAAAATGGGAGAGAGTGCCAGCTACTCCTCAGAGAACTAATAGAAGGAACTCAAAATAATTACCCCCACCAATTTAAAGACCTAATCCAAAATATGCACCTGAAATGAATACCTACTTCACAGATGAAGTAGTACAAATAGCCAATAAGTACATAAATAATGCTGAATATTGTGACCATTCAAAAAATGCAAATGAAAACAACCCTGAGCTTTCATTCATTCCAGATAGAAAGACTATCATCAAGAAGAAATTAGCAAGGGGCCAGCAAGATAGCTCAGCGGTGTAAAGGCTCGCTTAGGCAACTTAGGCAACTGCAGGGACTGTGGTTGGATCCCTGGCACCGTATACTGCACCAGCCCCACCCCCAGGGCAGGCTGAGCTGGCCATAACATAAATAAAGCTAAAAAAGAAAAAGGAGGAGAAGGAGGAGGAAAAGGAGGAGAAGGAGGAGAGGAAGAGGAAGAGGAAAAGGAAGAGGAAGAGGAAGGAGGAGGAGGAGAAGAAATCAGTGAATAACACCTGCTGATGGGGCTGAAGGAGGAAAAAGGAATACTTTTCTATTCAGTAGAAATGTAAATGGGTACAATAATTATAAAAATTGCTATGAAAGGTTGAGGAGATAGCTCAGCAATCTAAGCACCTGCATGGCAAGTGCAAGGACCCAGATTTGATCCCCAGTACCACATGCCATGCAAGCCCAGAACCCCAGGTGCATAGTGCCAGCCACCAAAACTGGGCAGGGTAGCATGTGCCTGTAATCTGAGAGCTGGTGAGGCTGAAAACAGGAGGATCACTAGTAGTTTGAGCTGTGTAGCAAGACCCTGTACCGAATGAATGAATGAATGAATGAATGAATGAATGAATGTTAACAATCAGTGTGCAGATTCCTCAAAAACCTAAAAGTGAATGTTCCATTCAACTCAGCTATTCCCCTCCTAGGTATCTTGCCAAAAGAGTTATCACACCACACTGATACATGGATACCCATGCTTATAGCAGCGCAATTTATAGTATCTACGTCCAGAAGAATAGCCCATGTGCTTGTCAACAGATGAATGGATAAAGAAAATGTGATATTTCTCTATAGTGCAGTCCTAATTTGCCATAAATGAGGATAAATTCCAGGCATTTTTAAGTCAGCGGGTGCACCTCAAGACCGCAGTCTTACATGAAATAAAGCAGGCACACAAGCTTACGTATCACATTGCTTCACTTGTGTGAGAAACCAAAAGTATAAGTAAGGAGTAAAATAGGGGGCAGATTTTAGGAAGCAGAAAGAACATGTTTGAATGAGGAGAAAATGGGGCTGGGGAGGCAGCTCAACCATCTAAGCCCCTGCCTGGCAAGCGCAAGAACCTGAGTTTCGTCCCTGGTACCTCATGCAGTGCTGGCCCCGAGCCCCAGCAGAAAATGGGGGGGGGGGGGGAAATGAGAACAAAAGGTACAGAACTTTTTTGTTTTGTTTTGTTGGTCCTGGGGATTAAACTAAGGACTTGCACTTGCCAAGCAGGCATTTACGCTGCTGAGTTACAGCCCCAGCCTGGGAAAAGGAACTGAAAGAAAATAATAGAGGTGCATCTTTTATAAACAGGAATGGGAAGAAAAGTTGGAGGGAAAGGAAAGGAACCAAAAAACATAGCTAAAATGTGTTATGTATAATATGTATATTTTGGGGAAATAACTATCCCATGGTAAATGTGATTATTAGGTACTGCAAACATGTCTTAATAAAAATAAATAAATTAAAGAAAGCCTGCTTGGATTCTTGCAAGAACCAATGATAGTATTTTCTGACTGAACTTCATATAGCAAGCAGAAACACAGAAATGACACCCAGGATTTGAAGGCAGATTTATTTTACACCAACAGGCACTGATAGGAAATCAATTGTCCCTCAAAATGTCAGGTCTTAAAGGCCCACGGAGGGAATGTTCACAGGATTGAAAGGGGGTGTACAGAGGAGAGTATTTGGCTTCTTTAGTTGGTTCTTATGATATGCATCCCAATGACCAGCTATACATCACAGTGACCAGCCTTTTCTAGGACAGAAGCAACTAGAACTGCAACAGGAACTGTCACCTGGGAAACTGCCAGACAACTAACAAAATGCGAGGGCAGGGCCATTTTCTGCTACATTTCCCCTTCTTTTAGTTTCCTCATCAAATCTTTGTTAGCCATGTTACATGTGATCTTTTGAGACAAGGTCCAACTAGAAGCAATAACAGGGTTGTCAGTGACCCAACCATGGGCCCTAGTCAAGGTCCCCAATATTATCTTATTATAGAGCTTTTACCTAAGTTGATTTTAGAAAGAGACTTGAGTTAGCCCTGTCTGTTTTATAACCCTGGTCTGGCAAGGAAGTGAAGGAGTTAATCTGAGTGCAGCAGTCTTATAAACAGCATCCTCAGGCTTCAGCTGTGTGTGTGCTGGCCAGTGCCCAGAATGACCCGAGCAGGCCTTTAAGTGCATTCAGCTCTTCAGAAAGAGACTCAGAGGAGCTGTCTGGCCTATGTAAATTTTCCAGAATTATAGCAGGACTCTAGAATGACGGATCTAAGGCTGGATTTCTGAAACTTTAAGACCTATCAAGATAGTGTGTGTAAGGGTGTCTACAGCTATAGTTGATCTTTCAGCTAAACTTTTAAGGAGCTAGTTATAAGCTGTTCCTGTGGGATTGTGTCTTATTCCTTTCACAGCAGACCCTACAAATTTTTGTGGCCCTCACAGCTCAGGTACAGAATAGTTCAGGCCAACCTGGGTAGGTGCATGCAAGCACCAAGAGTTACCTGTTTACCTTTACTTTAGTGTACATTGGGTGGCCGTCAGAGTTGTTGACACAGATATGGAAGCCTGAGCTCTAGAGACACAGGTGCCAGTACAGTGGCTTGAGCTTACAGAACATACAGTGGGGGCAGGTCTAGCTCTGATTAATATAAGTCTTCCAGGAGCACCAGACAGAGTTGTTTTGGCTGGAGTTGATGCTCCAGCCAATCAGATTCCCCAGAGTGGGCTTAAGCCTCAGAACCAGATTGTCTTGAGCACAGGTGTGGCATCATTGGTGGCAGGTTTCCAAAGAGCATCAGGAAGCAATAGCAGGAGAGCTTTGGCCCAAGTAATTGTTTCCAAGGTGTCCACAATATATCTAGCCTGTCAGATTCTATTCTTCGCAGAACTATTTTCTTCCATAAATAGGGTGTACTCAGAATCTGTCAGGGGCTACATTTTTAAATCTGATGGGCTCAAGAATAGTTCATCAGTCAGTGCCAGGCAGTCCACAGTTGGAGTTCCAGTATACCCTATGGTACCTGAACAGTTAAGTCTCAGCCTATGGTGAGTTTGTCAGGTTTCTTAATCAGAAGGACAGCAGCTGTTAGAGTGCAGGTGTGAAGTGGGAGGCATTCATGGCAAGTGGATCCAAGTACATGCACAGGTAGCCACGGGGCTCCTCCAGGGACTGCAAGTCTGCATAAGCATCATTGTTTTTGTAAACTCAAGGATCCAGGTTCTGTAGAAGCCAGCAGCTCCAAGAAACTTGTGGAGTTTCTTTCTTAAAACCAGTTTCTGTCAGATATGGCAGCAGAGCTCTCATGTCTTTTCAGTGGGCATTTTTGCTGTGAAAAAAAGAAGTGCAGTGACATTTTGTTCAGGGAAACTAGTGAGGCTGTGAAAGGTTCTCCCAAGAAAGTAAACAAGTTTCAAACCTCTGGGAGTTGAGTCCAGGTCAGTTGACTTTTTGAGTCCAAAACTGGGGTCTTTCCTTTTAAGGGCAAGGAGGGGCTGCCTGGTAGGAGACAAGTGAAAGCAAAAGAAGGTAATTTTTTAGGTCCTGGCAGGTATACCAGCAGACTTTTGTGGCAGAAGACTGGGGCAATATTGACAGCTAAAAGATCTTGAACTTGACTATATCCTTCACTGGATTTCTTTATAGGCAGAAGAAGTGGATTTCAGTAGTTTCACAGTCTTTAAACATTTTGTGTTTTTGAAGCCTCTGGATATATGATTAAATTCCTAGTTGAGTCTATCATGGCATGGGTACTGTTTGCTCAGAGGACTATGACAGAGATAGAAGGGACAGAGAAATAGGCTGTCCCAGAGAGAAGGTGACAGAAGCTTATCCAAACCTGTTGTCAAAGCCACCCTAAAATTAGTTGTAGAGTTCTTAATCTAACCATTGTGGCTATCGAGTCCAAGTTAGCTGGTCTTTTATACTGTCTCAGGATCTTCTTGTGAGAGCAATACATGAGTAGAAGGCATCTTTTAATCTATATAGGTAAACCAGGTGTATCTGGAGGTAGCAGTCCAAGAAGAGTACATGGAGCCACAGAAGATATGGCAGCATGATTGATGGCCAACCCCAGAGGTATCTGACCCATATCTAGTTTTTAAAATTTCTGGATTGTGGTTATCTGTCTCAGGCTGATGCAGGTGTCATGTTTCTCTTGGGGAAAGCACAACATTAAATGAGAGACTGACTGGCTTGGTGACAAGAATTCATGTTTGATGAGATGTCTTCCTAGGCTATAAGTTTGTGTCTGGCAGATGGGGCAAGAGATAAGAATTTCAGTTGTCTTGGTGACAGCAACCTTCTGACAGAAGGGTACATCCATAGCCCCTATACTGGTAAGGTCTTTATAAAGCTTCAGGGTACCCACCCCCACACACCAATGTCTTTGAGAAACTCTTAACTGCTTATATGCTTCTAGACTGTACAACCTTTAGGAAAGGCCAAGGCAACTCATTCATCAGGACTGACAGTCCCAACTTTTTTCTGTCAAAATGTGGAACTCAGAAGGAAATGCTGACAGTCATCTCAGGTGAGCATCAGATGATGCCATCTGACTGGGGTAGAAGCTGAAGTTTCTAGAGGGAGGCCTCGGTGGCTGAGTGCAGGCAATGACTGGCTGGAACCAGTACAACTGGCTAGAAGTAGGTGAGTTGGGAGTAGGAGGTGAATGAAGCTAGAGGCGCTGGTGGCATCTGCCACAGCCAGGGAGGGTACCCACACAGATTCTCAGGAAGAATGGGCTGCTTTCTCCTTTTGCTTTCTTTGAGTGGTTTAGTCTCATTTTTAACTTTAATCTCAGAAAAGTCCTTTTCCCTGCAATCAGGAACTATAGTTTTGGTAAACTAGTCCCATTTCTGACTTCATACATAGGTGTTATGTGCCCTTGAATAATGCTACAACAAAGGATGGGCACCCCTCAGACAGAGGCCATTCAGATGCCAGCCTGGAAATACCCCCAAGAGACTTATGCATAACGTAGCTAAGGAGGGTTCAAGGCCTCCATGATGCCATAAGCCTATTTCCATGAAGCTGTATGAGGGCCCAATCAGCCTCCACATGCAATGCTTCCCAGTATTAGAGCACAGAAGGAGTTGCTTATTGCTTATACTATCCATTCTACTCATACATTCATTCAACAGGCACTCAAAAGTTAAGTATTCTAATTCCCTTTCCTCAAGAGTGGTCTTACTAGTAAGAGTTGAGGGCCAGTGATATAGCTCAGTGCCTACCTGGTAAGTGCAAAGTCTTGAGTTTGGTTCCTGGTAAAAAAAAAAAAAAAAAAGTTGATCAGATCCTCCTGCTCAAGCTGAGCAGGACTGACTGACAGACTAACTGGGGTGTCCCCAGGGGTCTTAACAGCATTGGGCAGACAACCAGACTTTTCTCCTCTCTTTGGGGTCCAATGCAAGCCGCTAGAGCAGGAAGCCAGGAACATTCCTCCAGACCTCCAAAGGAATTTTAGAAATCTCGAAGGTGAGCCTTCCTGTGAGGACCTGGAGAAGTCTTTGCTCCAGTTATGGGGGCCACAACTGGTGAGCAAAGAGGTCAGCACAGTTGATCTCCCCAGGCAATGTAGCAGATACTACATCAAGCAGAAACAGCAAAATATCCAGGATTTGAAGACAGACTTATATCAACAGTCACTGATAGGAAATCAATTGCCCTTCAAAATGTCAGGTCTCAAAGGCCCAGGGAGGTTGGTTATTATCAGGTTGAAAAGGAAGTACAGAGGTAGACTACTTAGCTGTCTTTGGTTGGTTCTTACAACATGCATTGGAGTGATCGGCTATGCATCAGAATGACCAGTCATTTCTAGGAGACAGATGCAAGAGAACTACAACCTGGGCAACTAACAGATTGAATGGGGGACATTTTCTGCTACAGTTCCAGGGACAAGGCTTTGAGAAATGTTCAGCTCATGTCCTAAAACTCTATGATTGACAGGTCATGCCTGCTTGCCTAGCCAGTTTGCTACATCCTAATCTCCTGCCTCATTTTCTTCAGTTTGTATGAGATGCTAACAATGTGGAGATCTCCCTCTCCACATCACCACTTCCTCCTCAAAGGCACTGTAGGTCCTACCTACTAGGGATTATATGCCCTCCATCTTGGGATGTTTGTGGCTCAACAGGTGGGTTGGAAAAAAAAAAACCAGTCAGAAGATAAGGAAAGAGGCCAGGTTGGCACACACCTATAATCCCAGCACCAGGGAGGCTGAGCCAGGAGGACTGCTGCGAGTTCAAGACCAGCCTAAGCTACAAAGTGAGTTCAAGGCAAACCAAACCTGAACTGCATGGTTAAACCCTATCTCAAAAATAAATAAATAAAAATAAATAAATAAATAAATAAATAAAGGAGGTGGTGTTTACGTGTGAAGAACTATTGAGCTGACAGCTTGTTATACTAGTGACTTTACTATTAGGTTGGTGGTATACAGCCTAAATATGAAAAGGAGCAGACCATATTTCTATTCTTCTTGTGGCATGGTTGCGCATGCCTGTAATCCCTACACTCAGGCAGAATAGCCCTCAGTTCAAGGACATGAAAAACATATTGAGTTTGAGAACTGACTGACTACATAGCAAAACCCTGTCTCAAACAAACTCCAATTTGTGATCCTACCACTCTGCAGGCTGTGACAAGAGAATTGCTGGGAGTTCACAGTCAACCTGGTTATATACTGAATTCAGTGCCAGCCTGAATTGCATAGCAAGTTCTTGCCTCTCATACCAAAAATTAAAAAAGGAGTAAGGTCATCTGTATGTACTAATATTTAAAGTTGTCTATATTTATAAGAAAGAAAAGCAAGTCACAGAAGAGTATATGAATCCCATTTGTATGTGAAAATTTAGGTACATATATCTGTATAAATAGAAAGTTCTGAAAACTATTGATAGTAAACTGCTGGAGAGGAGGAGTGAGTAAATTGCCAGAAATGTGCAGAAAAAAACTTACTTTGAGCCGGGCGTGGTGGCTCACACCTGTAATCCCAGCACTCAGGAGGCTGAGGCAGGATTGGTGTGAGTACAAGACCAGTCTGGGCTACAAAAGTGAGCTCAAGGCCAGCCTGAGCTGCATAGCAAGACCCTGTCTCAAAAAGACAAAAAAAAAAAAAAAAAATTTACTTTGCTCTTTGCTTTTGTACTTAGTGTTTTACAGTTTTCTAAACCAATGATATGCAAATGTACATACATTACAATATAAAAAACAATAAAGTCAACCAAGTAAACACCACTTAGATTCCTATTAGAGAAATTCACTTTTCACTCTTTTTATTTTATTGCTCTGTCCCTCCCTGTTTTTAGAGACAGGTTTGGCTATGTAGTTGCAATCAGTGCTTGCAATCAAATTAATAATATATATATATGGCCAGAGAGATAGCTCAGCAGTATAGGCTCCTGCCTGGCAAACACAAAGTCCTGAGTTTGATGCCCCAGATTGATTGCTTTTGTTCCCCTCCTCAG
>PVJA010039142.1:0-19325 GCA_004027025.1 Myocastor coypus | reverse complement strand
TGAGGTCCCATAATCTCCTTGACCAGAAAATTTGGGACACCTCTGAGTTATAGGATATTACAGCACAGGTTCTCTTATATCCTGTGTCTTTATTGACCTTGAAGGGCTAGGTCCAAAATATTGGCTATTCTTATACCCTTCTTTTTCTCAAATTTTTGGTCTGTTAACTTACATTCTTAACCATCCAGCAGAAAAGCTTTGTGATACTATTACTCTATAACATAGGTGCTTCAGCTTATCATCACTGGCTTTCTGAGTATCAAATATCTTTGACTTAGCTTGGAAATGATATTTTCTGACCATCATTGATATTCTAATAACTTTCCATACAATGTGATATAAGCAGTTACACAATTTTGACACAGATATTTGGAAATTCAAGGAAATACAAAATTGTAGCCTGTCAAGAGTATGGTTTTTGGCCCAGTCGCTTATTTTTAAGTACTACTCTTGAGAGAGAGAATGACAGTAACTGAGTTTACACCAGGAGCATTACATATCAAAAAGACAAGGGTGACAAGTATTGCAACATAGTTTTAGTGTTACATTGTGCTATAGTCAATATGCTGAACATTTTGAAGGTTCTTGAGACCAATATCTGATTCATCCTGTGTACATAAGTGTATGGTATGCTATTGATGTTTTCTGCTTTGTCTGCTTCCAGTCACTTCGTTGTTTAATCCATAACACATTCAGGTGTGTTATGCCCTTATGTTCTTATTTTCTTCTTTAAAGTTCTTATATTAGGGAGACTATACGATATTTACACATATAGGTCTGGTTTATTTCACTAATGAGTATATGTTGAATATACATCCATTTATATATGAAGTTTTCAAACTTATCATTCTTTATGCATGAGTAGTATTCCATTGCATAAAAATACCACATTTTTTAAAACATTCTTGAAATGATGGGCATTTTGATTGTTTCCAAGATTTGGCTATTACGAATTGGGCTGCTATAAACATACATGCACAGATATCGCTATGGTATGAAGTTTTCAGTTCTTCTGGGAAAACTCCCAGTAGGGGGATAGATGGATTGAACGGAACTTCCCATTCTAGTTTTGTAAGGATCCTCCACACTGCTTTCCATAATGGTTGCACCAATCTGCATTCCCACCAGCAGTGGAGAAGGGTTCCTTTTTCCCCACAGCCTCTCCAGCATTTGATGTTGGTTGATTTCTTTATGATAGCCATCCTTACTGGGGTGAGGTGGTATCTAAGTGTTGTTTTGATTTGCATTTCACGAATAGCTAACGATGTGTAGAATTTCTTCATGTATTTGTAGGCTTGCTGTATTTCTTTCTCTGAGAAGTGAGTGCTCATCTCAGATGCCCATTTCTGGATTGGGTCTTTGAATTTTGGAACCTTAATGGTTTTTAGTTCTTTGTAGATTCTAGATAGAAGACCTTTGTCTGAGTACTTGTAAGTTATAATCTTTTCGAAATTTGTGGGTCGTCTTTTCACTTTGTTAGTGATTTCCATTGACATGCAGAAACTTCTTAGCCGGAGGAGGTCCCAATTGTTGAAGCTTTCAAGTGTTAAACATGCAATTTGATTTCCGTCCATGAACTCTTTACCTACTCCGATGTCTTCAAGATTTCCTCCCACTTTCTCTTCCAGGAGATTTAATGTTTCACTTTTAATATTTAGACCTTTAATCCATTTCAACTTTATTTTCATGCATGGTGATAGACTAGGGTCAAGTTTTAGTTTTCGGCATGTAGAGAGCCAATTTTTCCAGCACCATTTGTTAAAGAGGCTGTGTTTCTTCCAGTACACATGTTTGGCCCCTTTGTCAAAAATAAGGTGGCTGAGTGTGTTTGTATTTGCTTCTGCATCCTCTAGTCTATTCCATTGATCCTCAAGTCTATTCTTTTGCCAATACCATGCTGATTTTATTACTGTAGCTTTGTAGTATAACTTTAGGTCAGGAATTGTAATGCCTCCTGCCATACGTTTATTGCTGAGAATTGTCTTTGCAATTCTGGGTCTTTTTTGGTTCGAAATAAATTTTAGGAATGACTTTTCCAGCTCTGAGAAGTATGTCGATGGTATTTGGATAGGAATTGCATTAAATCCGTACAACAATTTAGGGAGTATGGCCATCTTCACAATGTTGGTTTTTCCTATCCAGGAGCAGGGAATATGTTTCCATTTTCTGAGATCTTCTCAGATCTTTTTTTTCATAGTGCTATAGTTTTCATTGAAAAGGTCTTTTACTTCCTTAGGTTGATTCCTAAGTATTTCATTTTCTTTGGTGCTATCATAAAAGGTACTGTTTCTCTAATTTCTCTCTCAGTGTGTTTGTTATGTGTGTAGAGGTATGCCACTGACTTTTGTGTGCTGACTTTGTAACCTGCTATGTTACTGAATTTGTGTATTAATTCCAGTAGCTTTTTGGTGTAGTTCTTTGGGTCTTCCAAGTAGATTATCATGTCATCTGCAAATAATGAAAGTTTTACTTCTTCTTTACCTATTCTTATTCCTTTTATCTCTCTTTCTTGTCTAATGGCTGTAGCTAGTGACTCCAGAACTACATTGAATAGAAGTGTTGATATGGGGCATCCTTGTCTTGTACGAGATTTGAGAGTAAATGACTTCAGTTTTTCCCATTTAGAATTATGCTAGCTGTTGGATTGTTGTAGATGGCTTTTATCAGGTTGAGGTAGAGGCCCTCTATTCCAATTTTCTGTAGGACTTTGAACATGAATGAGTGTTGCACTTTGTCAAAGGCCTTTTCGGCATCAATGGAGACAATCATGTGATTTTTGGTCTTGGTTCTGTTGATATAGTGTATTGCATTTATAGATTTGTGTATATTGAACCATCCTTGCATCCCTGGAATGAAGCCTACCTGGTTGTGATATATAATCGTCTTGATGATTTATTGTATTCTAATGGCTAGGATTTTATTGAGAATTTTTGCGTCAACGTTCATGAGAGAAATTGGTCTGTAGTTTTCTTTTTTAGTTACATGTCTTTCTGGTTTGGGTATCCGTATGATACTTGCCTCTAGGAATGATTTTGGAAGGGTTGCTTCATTTTCAATCTCATTGAAGAGTTTGAGGAGTATTGGGGTTATGTCTTCTCGAAATTTCTTGTAGAATTCAGAGGTGAATCCATCAGGTCCCGAACTTTTCTTTGTTGGTAGGCTTTTTATTACATTTTGTATTTCATTGGCTGTTATTGGGTTGTTGAGAATTGTAATATCTTCTTGATTCAGTTTTGGTAATTTGTACCTTTCTAGGAATCTGTCCATTTCATCTGTGGCTTCAATTCTGTGAGAATAAAGATTCTCAAAGTAACTATTTATGATTCTCTGTATCTCTGCTGGGTCTGTAGTAATTTCACCCTTTTCATTCCTTATTGCTTGGATTTGAGTCCTTTCTTTCCTCTTTTTGATGAGGTTAGCTAGAGACTTATCAATCTTATTTAATCTTTCAAAGAACCAGCTTTTGGAGTCATTAATTCTTTGTATTGTTTTCTTTGTCTCAATTGAATTGATTTCTGCTCTAATCTTTATAATTTCCTCCCTCCTTCGGGCTTTGGATTTCATTTGTTCTTCCACTTCTATTCAGTTTAAGTGTTGTGTAAGATTGTTTATTTGTTCCCGTTCTATTTTTTCATGTGTGAGTTCAGAGCTATGAATTTCCCTCTGAGAACTTCTTTCATTGCATCCCCCAAATTCTAGTAGGTTGTGTTTGAATTTTCATTAAATTGTAGATACTGTTTTATTTCTTGTTTAATTTCATCTGTAACACATTGGTTGTTGAGGAGAGTGCTGTTTAGTTTCCATGTAGTCCTGGAATTCCTATGGTTTCTTTCATCATTTATTTCCAATTTGATTGCACTGTGGTCAGATAATATGCATGGGATAATTTCTGTTTTCTTGCATCTACTTAAGCATGATCTATGGACTAATATGTGATCTATTTTAGGAAATGTCCCATGTGCAGCTGAGAAGAATGTGTATTTTGAGGTGGTTGGATGGAACACTCTGTATATGTCCACTAAGTCCAATTGTTCCAAGTTCTCATTCAGTTCTGCCACTTCTTTGCTGATTTTTTGTTTGCTTGACCTATCTTTTTCAGATAAGGGAGTGTTGAGGTCTCCTGTTAAGACTGTAGTATTGGATATGAGATTTTTCAGGTCCATTAAGGTTTGTTTTATATAGCTTGGTGCTGCCATTTTGGGTGCATACATATTTATGAGTGTTACCTCTTCATCATGAATTTTTCCCCTAACCAGTACGTAGTGGCCTTCTCTATTTCGTTTGATCAGTCTTGGTTTGAAGTTTAGACTGTCTGCAAACAGGATTGGTACCCCTGCTTTTTTTTTTTTTTTTTGAGGTGCTGGGCATGTATTATTGTTTTCCAACCTCTAACTTTAAGCCTATGAGTTTCTTTATGGGTTAAATGTATTTCTTGTATGCAACACATTGTTGGGCTCTGCTTCCTTATCCACTCTGCAAGTCTAGTTCTTTTAATTGGAGAATTGAGTCCATTTACATTGATGGTTATCATTGAAATGTATTGACTTATGGCTGACACGACTCTTATTCGCTAGTGTTTACCAATTTTTCCTCCTATTTTTCGTTGGTTATTCTATTTGGTGGGATCTTTCTGTTCTCATTTGTTGGATTCAGGTATATCCTTTCTCTCTCTAATACAGAGATTTTTTCTGTTCTGTTCTGCTTTCTACTTTTGTGTATTTGCTCCTCTACTTGGGATGCTATTGATTTAGGCATGTCTTTGTCAACTTTAGATATTATTTCTGCTCTGATGTCCTCTATACGTTTCTCCAGCCGTTTTTCCACTTCATGTATTTCTTTTTTTACTTCAGATGTTATCTCTGATCTCAGTTGCTCTATAAGTTTCTGCACTTGTGTGTCTGCCTCAGATGCTACCAATTCAGAGATTTCATCTGTACAATTCTCATTTTCTTCCATGATAGTGTCTTCTGTATTTGATTTGGGTGGGCATGGGTCCTGAGTTTGCCTCCTACTCCTTGTTGTTATCATTTTGTATGGAAGCAACCTCTGCACTTTGGTGGTGTTATGCTGTGTCTATGGGCGTTTGTTCTGGAGACTCCAAGGTGGTTCCACTACAGAGGTTCCTGACTCTGTGGAGCTCTGGCTGCTAGCTTTTTTGAATCCCGGCGGATGTGGCCTGTAGTTGGAGGTGGAGCTTTGGGATTGAGTAGTCCTGGTAGGCTCGTGGAGCAGATCGGTTGCCAAACGAGCTATTTGATGGGTTCGGTGCTGGAGCTTGGGCTGGAGGGGCTCAAAAAAAAGGGGGGGCAGGGAAAGGGAAGGCAGGCCAAGGATCCTGACCCAGCCAGCACGCAGGCTCAGCTCCCAGCGGTGCCATTTGGGTCTGGCCTGGAACAGGAAGTGAGTCGCGGGAAGGCAGAGGCGGGGCAGAGGGGCGCAGGGAGTTTACCTGCGGCGGGCACGCAGGCTCAGCTCCTCCGATGACATTCTTATAAAGACAGAGGGCCCAGCGGGATGGCTCAGTGGTCCAAAGCACCTGGTTGGGGAAGCCTGGGCAGCTTCAGGTACCGCGGTTTGATCCCAGGCACCATATGCTGCACCAGCCCTGCCCTCGGGGTGGGCTGTGCCAGCCATAAAAATGAATAAACAAGGGTTCTGAAACAAGAATAAAAACAATAAATAAATTAAAAAAAAAAAAAGACAGAATCTGACTGGCCCAGGTCATCGTCTAGTGAGGCTGGGTAAACGCTGTCCTACCTAGTCCCGTGAGACTTAGAGAAGGGATCTGGGCCTGCGCAGTGAGACTGTGACCAGGAAGACAGGCATGGGCAGCCAGCCGCACTGCAGCACCTTGCCATGGCGTCAAGTCCTGGCTTGTCACTCGCCAGCTGTGGGACCGAGGGCAGCTTATGTAATCTCTGTGCTTTGATGCCTTCATATGTGAAAGTTTTAATTGTAATACTTATTTAGATCAGAAGTATTGTGAAGATCAGATGATCAATACCAGCAAAATGCTTATAAAACGTAAGGCCCCTTCCTTGGCACTAATGATCAGGAATGAAAACAAAGAAAACACTTATTGTGGAGCGCAGAAGGGTGACGCGACAGGTGCTGATTGGCGGAGAGTTAGGCACGGGAAAATCAAAGAAGTTCCAGGTCAACCCAGAGATGGAATGGATGAAAGACCCTAAGCTCTTGCTCTTGCTCTCGCTCTCCCCCTCCCCTTTCCCTCCCCTCCCCTCCTTCTCTCCCCTCCCCCCTTTTCACTTTTTAGATACAGGCTCACTATATAGACACAAGCTGGCAACACCAACATCGTGCCATCCTGAAGGATCTTTCCTTCATTTGGGGACAGTAGCTGAGAGGAGTAGGAGAGAAAAGGAGGATGACAATGCCACAGGGGTCACCATCTCCCTTCCCAGCTTGAGACCCAGGGGTGAAGGGAGAGTCATGCAGAGAGCAGGGCCCTGGAAGGGGCATCCTGAAGCCACGGAAGCATAAAGGAGAGTGTGATTGGAAGCCCCAGCTTCATTACAATCGATCCTGAGCCTGGGGGCCCAAAATCAGCAGATGCAGGCTGTACACAGAGAGAGGCAAATCTAAGAGAGGCTATGCTGACGCACTGCCATGACGACCTGGGGACCGTGGCACAGGCGCAGAGGCGCCCTAAAGCATTGTCATTACCCCCCTTAACAAAGGAAAACATTGAGGCCTAAAGAAATGTAGCAACTCGCCATTCCTAGTAAAGACCAGAGCCCAGAGAGGAACCCGACTCAAGGCCAAAGCCTACAGTTCGCGTTCATCACTGGGCCACGCGCTTTCTCTCCTCTGCTGCGGGCAGACTCCCCTGGCTCCCCGTGCTTGGCCTGACAGTGCCCCGACTCAGCCAGGGGCCGGTGTGGGAGGAAGTTGGGAAAGGAAGAAGTGGGCAGAGAAACAAGGGATCTTGCACCCCTCCCGAAAAAGAAAAGCCATTCACAGTCTTGACACAACAGTGAAACGTATATGATCCCACTTGTAAGGTCGGGACTAGTTTCTCTCTTTATTACTAACAGGCTTGACCAAAGCGACACAAAGCAAGGAGATCCACCTTTATTTCATTTTCGACTTTTCTAGGGGCCAGCATCTTCTAAGCGTGTTTTCCTAAATAGGAGTATGTGGGCTGGGGAAATAGCTCAGTAGAATAAGCAGCTGCTTGGCAAGCACAGGGTCCTGAGTTCAATCCCCAGTACCACTAAAAAAATAAAAACAAAATATAAATGCTAAAAAGGAGTGTGCAAGCATGTCTCGAGTGTTGGAAAATGTCCTAAGTTCACTTGTCTCCAATCACTGTGAAGTTATTTCTCTCTCTAGGAGTGTATATGAAGATTATTTCACTTTATTTCTGAGATAGGGTTTCACTAGATAGTTTGTGCTGAACTTAAACTCACTGCCTAGACACAGGCTAGGTTCAAACTTAAAATGGTCCTCCTGCCGGGCGTGGTGGCACACGCCTGTAATCCCAGCACTCGGGAGGCTGAGGCACGAGGATCGGTGCGAGTTCGAGACCAGCCTGGGCTATGAAAATGAGCTCAAGGCCAGCCTCAACTGCATAGCGAGACCCTGTCTCAAAAAGACAAAAAAAAAAAAAAAAAAAAAAAAAAAAAAAAAAAAAAAAAAAAAAAAAAAAAAAAATGGTCCTCCTCCCTCAGCCTTCTGAGTGTTGAGATCTCAGGCATGCATCTCTATACCTGTTTTCATAAGAAATTAACTTCCTAAAATGAAAAGAGATGGATATGTTAACAATACCAACAGTATTTTATATCTAACATTTAGATTTAAATCTAAAATGTTCCATTGCTGGAGCAAAATACCTGGCATACACAGTTTAAAGGAAATGTCTCAGCTCATGGACAATGGGCTGTAAGGAAGCAGCACGGTGGAAGAGATAGGCTCACCTCTCGGAAGCCAGGGAGCAGGAAGAGGGCAAGGAAGCAGAGACGAAAGGGCCGGAGAGAAGCCGTCCCGAGGTCACGCCCCAACAAGGGCAAGTGCGCTTTGCTAGTTGGCGAGGTGTCTCTCCAGCCAGTCAAGTTCACAGTCAGATTAACCTTCAGTTTCTCACAAAACTATGCTCATCTAACCATAGAAATACAATAGTAGGGGGCAGGTGGGCTAGCTCAGTTGTGTAAGCACCTGCTCTGCCAAAGGAGTCAAGTGCAAGGGACCAAGACTTGATCCCCAGCATCACAAGCCTTACGGGACCCGCACTTTTGGCAGCCTGAGCGATCCAAATGAAAAAAATAAACAAGAAATGTAATAGTAGGAAGTTTTCCTATACACTGGGAAAATTATACAAAAAGATGAAGCAAATTATCCAGAAGAACTTAGGTTTTTTTCACAGATATACACATATTTACATCTATCTATCGGTGTCTGGCTGGCTATCTGTGTATCTAGGTATTTATTTTTATTTTTTTCTTGTTTCAGAACTGTTGTTTGTTTGTTTATTTGTTTTTATGGCCTGCTCAGCCTGCCCTCAGGGCAGGGCTGGCACAGCATGTAGTGCTTTGGATTGAACTGCGGTCCCTGCAGCCATCTAAGCTTTCCTAAGCAGGCGCTTTAGACCACTGAGCCATCCTGCTGGGCCTTGTATCTAGGTATTGATTTTATCTCTTTTTTTTTGGCGGGACCAGGGTTCAAACTCACAACCTTGCACTTGCCAGTCAGGCACTTGTGCCACAGAGCTATTTCCCCAGCCCCTGATTTTTTTTTTTTTTTTTTTTTTAATGTTTGTATTATGGCCAGCTCAGCCTGCCCTGGGAGTTGGGCTGGCATAACATGTGGTGAAGGGGATTGAACTGCGGTACCTGTGGTTGCCTAAGCTCATCTAAGCAGGAGGTTTAGGCTGCTGTGCCATATTGCCAGCCCTGAATGTTTAATTTAAAAAAATGTATTACAGTGAAAGACACATTGGCATAAATCTTCCTCAAAGTGCTCTAGATTTGAACACACATATCACATTGTCTCCCACTTTGTGAAGCAGTTCTGGAAGTCCTCTTTCATGAGTGTCTTTACAGGGGTGATAAAAAAAATATGGTGGGGGCCCGGCAGGATGGCTCAGTGGTCTAAAGTGCCTGCTTAGGAAAGCTTAGGTGGCTGCAGGGACTGCGGTTCAATCCCCATCACCACATTAAAAAAAAAAAAAAAAAAAAAAAAAATATATATATATATATATATATATATATATTTTTTTTATTTTTTTTCTTGTTTCAGAACTTTTGTTTGTTTATTTAGTTTATTTATTTATTTTTATGGCTGGCTCAGCCTGCTCTGAGGGCAGGGTTGGCGCAGCATGTGGTACTGCAGATCGAACCGCGATCTCTGCAGCCGCCTAAGCTTTCCTAAGCAGGCGCTTTAGACCACTGAGCCATCCTGCTGGGCTTAAATAATTTTTTTTTCTTAAAAAATAAACAAACCAAAGTTCTGAAACAAGAAAAAGAAATATGGTGAATGCTGCCACTGAAGGCCGACCCATAGAAAGGTGGGCCAGTGAGAACAAGATGTGGCCTCGTCTACCTCAGCCACTGCCTCTGGCGCCCTGTGACTCCTGGCTCTTCCCCAAAGCCAAAATGACTGAGAAAGATAAATGCTTTGAATCAATTCAGTGCCTCAAGGCAACCGTGACGATGGGATTAAAGATACTCACAAACAAGGACTTTCAGACCTGTTTCAGAAAGTGGCAAAAAACCAAGCGGAATTTATGATCCAAGACAATATTTTGACCGGGCTAGTGGCAGTGTATTTTTTACTACAAAAATTTACTTATTATTATTTATTTTTATTTCCAAACAAGATCTTGCTTTGAGGTTTAGACTGGTCTGAAACTCACTAAGTAGCCCAGGCTGGTCTCAGACTCATGACAATCTGCCTACCGATGCTGGTGTTCTGGTCCTTTTTCAGTGTTTGAGCTCCACATGCAGTCCGACCAATGTGTCAGAGTGTTAAGCAGACTCACTTTAGAAGAAAACCTACAAACTGCTGATGGTTTTCAAGGCCCTTCACAAACTGTCCCCTGGCAACTTTTCTGTCTCCATCTCCTGCAAATGTTGATTTCATCCCATTTGTTTGCTTTCAAGGGGCCAAATTCATACCAAGTACAAAGCTTGGGCATGGTGTTTGCCATACATATGTCTAAAAAGCTTGCTTGCTTGCTTTTTTCTTTTGTTTTGGAGGTACTGAGGATTGAACTCAGGACTGCACATGCCAGGCAAGCACTTATTCAACTGAGCTATCTTCCTGGCCCTCTTTCTTTCTTTCTTTCTTTCTTTCTTTCTTTCTTTCTTTCTTTCTTTCTTTCTTTCTTTCTTTCTTTCTTTCTTTCTTTTCTTCCTTGAGACAGGATCTCAGTGTGTAGTTCAGGCTGGTTTTGAACTCACAGTTAGCCTTGCCTGGCTTTGAACTCCGGGGCATCCCCACTCCCACCCCACCCCACCGCTGCCCGTCCCACTGCCAGGATTACACGTGTGTATTGCTGTATCCAGCTACATTCCTCAAATCTTTAAAAGTCTCATACTTCATCACCTTGGTCTTCAGCTTTCCTTGCCTCAGAGAGGGCTGCTCTGCCTACCCTGTGTCCAGACCTCCTTGGTTACACCCAGCAACTGCTGTGCCTTCCATCTCTCAGAGTCTTGCATGGGGAGGTAGGGCATGGCCAGGAGAGCAGGCCCCTGGGATCATGACCAGGAAGAGGGGTTCTCGCCAGCTTCTCCTTTCCTCTCTGTACCCTGGTGGGTAGCCAGCCTGCCTCTGCCATGCCACTTCCGCCTTGGAGCCAGCCAATAATGGGCTGAACCCACTGGAACTAGGGGCCAAAATAAGCTTTGTCAGCTGTTGGGTATTTTGTCCCAAGAAATGACTAATCCTGTCACATTTGTTTTATTTTCTTCATAAAATTTGGCACTCTCCAAAAATCACCTTTCTTGTGGCTGGGGGGAGACAGCTCAGTGGAATAAGTGCTTGCCTGGCAAGTGCAAGGTTCTTAGTTCAATCCTTGGTACCACAAAAAAAAAAAAAAAAGTCACTTTCACTTTTCTTCCTTATTCATTGTTGCTTATCAGCTGTCTGCCCTCCCAACCACTTTTGTTCATTTCTGTCTTCCTAGTGTGCTAGCCTTGGGCCTGATATATCTGATTTATAGTTGAATATTTACTTTTTTTTTTGAGGGACCAGGGTTCAAACTTATGTCCTTGCACTTGCCAGGCAGGCACTTATGCCATGGAGCTATCTCCCCAGCCCCCTATAGCTGAATACTTAACAATTGAATAAAATTAAAGTACTGGAAAGAAAGAAAGAAGAAAAGGAAAAGAAGGTAGAATTTTATAATTTTAAATTTAAGATTATTAGCCCAGCATGGTGGTACACACTTGTAATCGTAGCAATGGAGAGGCGGAGCAGGGGGATTGCTGTGAGTTGAGGCCAACTTGGGTTGCAAGTGAGCTCAAGGCCAGCCTGAATTCCACTGCAAGACCCAAAATAATAAGAAAGAACACTTAAAACAAAATTTAAAATTATTGAAAACCTTGACAGGAAAAGGGTAAAAGGGTTAAGAGAAAACACAAAAAGTTTTATAATTATTTAAATCAGGTTTGTTCTCTAGCTGTGGCTCTGTTTTATGTTTTTGGTTTTTTGTTTGTTTGTTTGTTTGTTTGTTTTTGGTGAAGGGACCAGGGTTTGAACTCATGACCTTGCACTTGCCAGGCAGGCATTTGTGCCATGGAACTTCCTCCCTAGCCCAGTGGCTCATTTCACATTCTGTTTCTTCATTTGTGATTCTCCTGTTATTACCTTGTCCTGACTGTCCTTGGAACTCTAAACTGCAACAAAAATGGTTGTTGAATGTCACTGAATTTACTACTAAAGAGGACCCAGTCACTGTCAGGACAGTATAAATACTAGCTAATATATTCCTCAAAATAATCCCAAAGAGTGGCACACACCTGTAATCCCTGCACTTGGGAGGTTAAGGCAGGAGGATCTATGTGAGTTCAAGACCACCCTAGACTACAAAAGTGAGCTCAAGGCCAGCCTGAACTGCATAGCAAGACTCTGTCTCAAAAAGACAAAAAACAAAACAAAAAACAACCAACCCCCCACCCCCACAAAGAATATGTGCTACCATTATTGGTTTTGCAAAGTTAAAATCTGAGACTCATTAGAATCCAAGGCTATACTGTAAATAAGGAGAGGAAGGAGGTGACTGCCCAAGGCTACGCTTTCTCCCTCCACCTACAAGGGCTCACAAACAGTGTTCACCAATCCTAGCTATGACAGCAATGACTCCAGTTAGCAGTGCGTGTGGAGAGAGAAGAGAACGCTCAGAGGTCAGAAGCTCTGACCTCTGTGCTTTGTAGGTGGGGTAGAGTTGGGGCGTTGAAGCACTGAATGTGTTGCCCACTACACGGTATTCTTTTTTTTTTTTAATCTTGTGGTCTCAGTATTCATTTAGACCTTTTTGTTTTTAAGTTCAGATATTTGATTTAAAAATTTTTTTTTCATTTATGAACCATTAGGACTTTAGTACAGACATTTAAGTAAACAACAACCCCCAATTCTTTTCTTGAATTTCTTTTTTTCTGAGACAGGGTCTCGCTATGCAGTTCAGGCTGGCCTTCAGCTCACGTTGGTAGCCCAAGCCGGTCTCAAACTCGCACCGATCCTCTGGCCTCAGCCTCCCAAGTGCTGGGATTACAGGTGTGCGCCACCACACCTGGCTCTTTTTCTTGAATTTCTAAACCTGCCAGCTTCTTTAACTTCTCGAGGCAGTTGTATCTTCCATGTGATAGGGAGCAGAGCGTGACATGTGTGGATTTGACAGGAGTTGGCAGACAAGTACATTTTGGTTTATGTGAATGAAGTGTTCTACAAGACAAAATCTCCAGCTGGGCATGGTGGCGCACGCCTGTAATCCCAGCACTTGGGAGGCTGAGGCAGGAGGATCGCTGCGAGTTCGAGACCAGCCTGGGCTACAAAGGTGAGCTGAAGGCCAGCCTGAACTGCATAGTGAGACCCTGTCTCAAAAAAAAAAGAGAGAGCCTAAAAGGGATGCCAGAGAGAAATCATAAGAAAGAAAATGTGAAGACGTCTACAGGAGTCAGAGCTTTGCCCTCTTCTTTCCCTCCTCACTCGAGCCCCTCCACTCTCTCTTCCCTTCGTGCTTTTCCCCATTCCTGCTGCCGTCCTGTGGTCTACCTACCACAAAAAAGAACAAAATCTTTCCGTTTCCTGCGTGACAAGCTGTGCTCCTAACAACCGTGTAGCGTTCACTCATCACTACTTGTTAGATAAAGGGCTTTGTCTTCTTGGAGTTGCATTTTGCAGGTCCCTTTTGAGCAAGCCTTTGCCGCTCTGGCCCGCTGAACGCAGTGTCATTTCTATCGTCTAACTTTATAGGCCTTGGAGTCTGGTCTGCAACTTGAGATTTGCTTTTGTCCCAGAAAGAATGTAAAGTTAGCGGAACAACAACGATGATGAGCTGATTGTTTACAAAGACTGTTGGCAAGGTCACAGTTTTGGATGTGCAGAGCTACGCAGGGGGCCTGCCGCCTCGCAGGCCTTACTGTATTTCTCTGGTGGATGTGTTGAACCAAGATAACTCCCAAGAAAGTGGTTAATTTTCAAGAGGGCAAAGTTAAACTGTTCCCTTAAGCACTTTGAAGTAGCTGGAAAAGCCAGAGAAGAAAACCCTGTCATGAAAGGAAAGAGGATGTTTCACAAAGTGAAATTTAGACGTGTGCCCCCTGGTGCCCAAGCGGTGAATGACACGGGGCGGAACGCAAGGCGACCAATTTGTGGATGCGAAGTAAATGTGGAGAAAGACTTGGATTTCCTCATTAGGTGGAGGGGAGTGACGGAGAACGCGTTGTGTGAAGTGCTGACACCCAGATTTGTGTATTTGGGGTGTCTTACATGGAGGTGGGGAAACACGGCAGCCGTAACTTGTGAACATTTAGCACACTCTACTTCAGAAGTGGTACATCTTGTGAATGTTCATGTTTCTCTCTAAGATTTCATATCATCATTGACAAAAGAAATAAGATTATCCTTTCTTTGGAGAGGACAGAAATTGTCATTATCAGCTAGGTTATATTTATACTGAAAAATAAGTAGAGAAGGGAAGTCATACAAAATCACATTTTTTAAAAAAAATTATTTTTATTTTTTGTATTTAGGGCAGGGGATACAGGGAGTATAGGTCTTACTACATAGATTGGACTCATACTAATTCTCCTGTTTTCAGCGTCCCAAAGTAGTGCTGGGATTACAGGCGCGCACCACCACGCCTAGTCTCAATCTCTGTCTCAGCATGCCCCAGGCAGAGTAAGGGCCAGCACAGCACACTAGGGATCGAACATGGCTGCTGTACTTTGCCTAAGCAGGCACTGTAGTCTGCTGAACTATCAGGCTTGCCCTTACATTAAAAAAAAAAAAAAATCTTTTATTCATTTGGTACAGGGCTCACTATGCAGTTCAGACTTATAGTGATCTTCCTGTCTCAGCCTCCCCAGAGCTGGGATTATGGGCATGTGCCACCACACCAGGTTTTGATGGCTGGCACAGTGGGCACAGCATGTAGTACCAGGGGCATTGTGCTTGTCAGGCAGGGCCTAGAGCTCTGAGCTTTCTCCCCAATCCCCAAATCACATTCTTAAACTGCCAGTTCAGTTTAAGGCTGTACCATCAGCCCCCATGCATCATTGAACCTCTGGCTTCCTCAGCCTAGGTGCAACCATATTGACATTACAAAATCCCCAGGGTCTTGTTTCTGGGACGGGGTACTCAGCACCCACAGTGTGAAGCAGGAGAGGTTCACTTTGGTTCAGGGGACAGCCCACGGTCAGCTGGCTCCAAACAGAAGTGGCCTGGGGAAGGGGACACGGGGGACTGTTGGGAGAAGGACAGCCACTCACCTCATGGAAGCCAGGGAGCAGAGAAGGTGGGGGTGGGGGAGTGAGAGTGGAGGCCATTTAGGCGGGGCCATGGCAGTTGACCCTTGCACAGAGTCTGTTTCTTGGTGAACTTATCATCACTGTTTTGAACCATTCTGGTCAGCTCTTCCAAGTTTTTACTTTTTGTTGCATAAGCCCACTTGTTGGTCCATTTGCTAGGTTGGCCTTAATTTCTCCAAATTTCTCTGCTCCTTTAATTATTTCATACATGCGAGCTATCTGGTATTTGGTTTCCTGTCCATCATTCTCACTTGTATCTGCTTTGGGAAAATGGACAATCTTTGGAGGAATTTTGTTTCTTTGCTTTTTTTATTATGTGTGTGTGTGTGTGTGTGTGTGTGTGTGTGTGTGTGTGTGTTGATAAAGGGTTAAGGTCAAGTAAAGGGAACAGAATTTGTTGTCAGTATGAAGAGCTCTTCAGTTAGGTTTTGTATTCTTGCCTTTATTCGTCAAGAGGTATTGCTTACTACTTCAAGGTTTTTTATTATGGACGGCTCAGCCGTAGGGGGTGGGGCTGGCATATCTTGTGGTACCTGGGACTGAACTGCAGTCCCTGCAGCTGCCTAGCTTTCCTAAGCAGGTGCTTTAGATCTCTGAGCCATCCTACCAGCCATTGTTTACTTGCTTCAAACTACTCAATTTAATTGGGTTGGATCCTGTCACTGTGATGAAACAGCAGACTTTCTACTGGTTATAGCAACATCCACAGATCCAGGCACACATCAATGATAAATATGCAAATTAAAACTTATTTTGGGACCATTGAGATGGCTCAGGGGTCTAAAGCGCCTGCGGAGGAAAGTTAAGGCAAGCGCTGTGACTGCTCCTTGATCTCTGGCACCACATGCTGCGCACCCCCACCCCAGGTTGGGCTGAGCCAGCCTTAACAAACAAATAAATGAGGCTTAAGAGAAATAAATTTTAAAAAAATCTAAAAAAACCATTTTATTTTGATAATTTCACCTTTTTAACAACACTCTTTTACAGACTGCTATACTGCTATGTGTGGCTTGTTGGGGTGTGGAGGATGGAGAAAGAGAGGAAGAAGAGTCAGTATGAAGTGCAGAAGGTAACAGAAATGATAAGAAAGAGACAGGAATCCGGGCGTGTTGGCACACATCTGTAATCCCAGCATTCGGGAGGCTGAGGCAGGAGGATCACACTGAGTTCGAGACCAGCCTGGGCTATTAGAGTGAGCTCAAGGTCAGCCTGAACTGCATAGCAAGATCCTGTCTCCAAAAGACAAAAAGGAATGAAAAGAAACAGACAGGATATCAGACGACTCTGTTGGAATTATTTTTATAGATGACCTAAAGGCCTAGTGTTAAGGAAGATTGAAAGAGCATTTGTGAAGGCAGTATGAAGTATGCAGATGGGTAGAAATATATTTAGAGATCAAGGGAGGCTATGAGATTGCCAGAATATTTTAATATGCTTGTAAATTTTTTTCATCTTTTTGAGACAAAGTCTCACTATCTGTTTAGGCTGGTCTTGAACTCAGTTTGTAGCCCAGGCTGGCCTCAAACTCTTGCCGATCCTCCTGCCTCAGCCTCTTGAGTACTGGAATAACAGGTACATCACAGCAGGCATTCTCTTGTAAGTAGCTGGTTTTGGAACTTCTAATCCCAATTTGTAATGTACTGATATATTCTGTTTAAATTGTAGCACTAGTTAAAAATAAGCATCAAAGAAGGGAGTAGGTCAAAGGTCAAGAACCAGAGTGGGGTGGAAGAACAGATCAATAGACTAACAAAATATCAAGATGGCCCAAATCAAAGAGGTAAGGATACAATAACTACCACCCCCAAAATAAATATAAAATCTTGTACATAGGCCAGGAATGTAGCTCAGTAGCACAGAGCCTGCCTGGGAAGCGCAAGGTCCTGAGTTTGATTCCAGGTACAAAAATACCTTCGGGTAGTTACTGTACATTAACCTAGAGCATCTGCCCCGCTCCCTGTGACCTGAATTGCTGTGTGGTTGGGAGGAGCTTAGGAGCCCTGAAGGCTGTTGCTCCCTTGGAACATGTTTTTCTGATGACCTGGTCGAGGGTTTTTATTTTTCTTTTGGGGGTGGTAGTTATATCCTTGATCTGTTTGTGGTTGTTTTGTGGGGTTGTTGGTTTATTTATTTATTTATTTATTTATGTATTTGCCTTCTGATCCACGGGTCAACTTTGGGGGAGTTAGAAGCTTGTTACCTTGTTTTCTCCTGTTTCTATTATTTTGGTTGTTATTGTTGTTGTTGTTGGTGGTGGTATATATGTGTCTGTGTGTGTGTGTTTTGAGGCAAGTCGAGCAATAGTCAAGACTATCGCTTGTATGAAGGCCTCTTTAGTTACTGTGTTTACTCCAGCAACATGCTCTGGGTATGGCTAACGAGGCCTTTGCAGTGGTCTCAAGGTCTGTTCACCTCTGTTAATTCGGGGAGGACAGGGTGCAGTAAGGTTGGCTCAGCACCCATTTTCCCAAAAATGAATTGCAAACCAGTCAATAGTTTCTGCCAACCTAACGAGATCAATGAAATCAGCACCAATAACAGAGCCAAAGACAAACTGCATACTGAGCTACGCTGCCGTTGCATCACCCTCAGCAATAGAAAACTGTATTCACAGTACAAAGACAAGTCTAATATTGACATATGTAAAAATTTAAAAATATTGACATATAGTGAATATTCATTAAATGCAAAAACTATGCCACCATTGACAATGAGAGGGATTTAATAATGATGACATAGCATTAATTAAATATCTAAAGATTAATAAAGCTTAATAGTAGTACTAGTAAGAGGGAGGAGCAGGTGAGGGGAAAACTAAAGAAATAAAAATTGAAAAATAAAAAAAGGTAGATGTAGAACAGGAAGTGAGATAAAGGCTCCTATTGGATAAAAGAGAATTAACAGAATTTGATACAAATAACAGAGAAGAAAAGAGAGAAAAGAAACAGCAAAATAAAGAAGAAGAAAAAAATGACAAAAAGAAAAAGAAAAGAAGGAAAAATACAATCCCCATAGCCTAAGGAAGAGAAAGAGCAGCTGGTCAAAGAAAACTCCCTCCGTGTCTCCGAGTGAGCGGCTTCTTCCTAGGTCTTGGGACTGGATCTACCAGCCATGGGGAAGGGGTCAGGAGCTGTTCCTAGGACCTAGTTTGTTGCTGCATTCTCGTGTTTGCTTGTGATCACCACACCTTGCCCTACCTTTCCTGCCAGGCCTGGTTAGTCAGTGCTGTCCACCTTGGGGCTGTGTTCCCTCCAGCTGCTCCTCCCAGTCCCCCAGTCCCGTCCCCCTGCCCGAACCCCGGGCTTCTCCAGTGATAATTTTCCCCACTTAGGTTCAGGGTCTGTGGGTTGGTGAAGGCCCACCCAACATGCTCCTGTGTTCGTACACCCCAGGCTAGGACAACGCTCAAGGCCAGGTGTATCCCTGGCCACACAGGCAACTGGGGAACGCAACAAAAGACTGCGTCTGCTTTAGATCTGTGTAGCAAGGTAGGGAGTTAGGTCACACCATGTGCTTAACTGAACACCAGTAATTTCAGCTCCAGTCCATTCCAAAGGCCACATGTTCGGCCTGGCTTTTCTTCACACAGGATAGCCACCCCCATCGTTCCTGTTCTAAATCTAAACTGTTCAGAGGGTCTATGTGTAGCTCACATCCGCTCTGCAACTGTCTCTTGCGACCGTATCCCACCCAGTCACTGGGATAGGGTGACCCAAGAACCCCTGCGTGTAGTTGTTCCATAGCTTAGTCTGAAAATCAACCCTTTTCCGAAGCGGCTCCTGATTGCACTCGCGTACTGTGGGTGTTGCATTGTATTTCTTTTCTAACTCTAGCCTGCCACGTGAAAGGAGCAACTTTCAGCATAAAACTCCCGCGCTGTGCCGGCAGCTTACAGTAACTGTGGGCCTTGCACAGCTGTTCCCAAACACTGCTGCTGCCTCTCTGCAGACTCTCCTGTGGGAGCAGAGACAGGGTTTCCTCCCCAAAAGTGGGGTCGCCTTGTCCAGGCTGTTTCATGCTCATGCTTGTCTCTGCGCTGTGCTCAGTCTCTCCAGCTTCTCTGTAGTTTGTGGTTTTCCTACCAGCTCCTTCGTAATTCTCAGAGATCTGCTTGCATTTCTTTCTTTCTTTCAAATTTTTTTAATATTTTGCTTCAGAACTTTTGTTTGTTTGTTTATTTATTTTTATGGCCGGCTCAGCCTGCCCTGAAGGCAGGGCTGGCGCAGCATGTGGTGCTGGGGATCGAACCGCAGCCGCCTAAGCTTTCCCGAGCAGGCGCTTTAGAGCAGGCGCTGAGCCCCTTTCCTTCCCTTCCCTTCCCTTCCCTTCCCTTCCCTT
>PVJA010039141.1:0-19387 GCA_004027025.1 Myocastor coypus | reverse complement strand
ATGTGATAGATCCGGACCTGGTGGCAAGGTGGGGATTCTACCAAAGCTCTACACCTAAGGTCAGAAGAGATTACACAAAAATGACACAGAGAAGGAGCAAAATGCACTCTAATGCGCTGAGTTCATCAAGAACAAATACAAGAGGCATTAGCGTGGAAGAAATTCAAAATCACATGCCTGAAGTCTCTGAGATCATGTCATTAGAAGTAAAGAAATAACTGCAAAAAGGTGTAGACCAAATGAGACTAGAAATAACTTCTGAAGTAGAAAAGAAATTATAACTATAATGAAAGAACTACTAAACACTCGTAAAGAAGATACTGATAAAAACAGAGGAGAATACGAAAATGACGGAATCCACGAATGAGAAATATAGGAAAGTTACTCTGAGAAGATATCCTAGAAGATTTCAGAAAATGAAAAGATATTCCCTGCTCCTGGATAGGAAGAACTAACATTGTTAAGATGGCCATACTCCCTAAATTGTTATACAGATTTAATGCAATTTCTATTCAAATACCATCAAAATACCTCACAGACCTGGAGAAATCACTCCTACAATTTATTTGGAACCCAAAAGACCCAGAATTGTAAAGACAATTGTGAGGAACAAACGTAGGGCAGGAGGCATTACAATTCCAGACCTAAAGTTATACTACAAAGGCACAGTAATAAAATCAGCATGGTATTGGCAAAAGAATAGACCCGAGGATCAATGGAATAGATTAGAAGATGCAGAAGCAAACACAAACACACTCAGCCACCTTATTTTTGACAAAGGGGCCAAACACTTTTACTGGAAGAAAGATAGTCTCTCTGGCTCTCTACATGCCGAAAACTAAAACTTGACCCTAGTCTATCACCATGCACTAAACTAAAGTCGAAATGGATTAAAGATCTAAATATTAAAAGAGAAATATTAAATCTCCTGGAAGAAAAAGTGGGAGGAAATCTTGAAGACACCGCAGTAGGCAAAAAGTTCACGGACAGAAATCAAATTGCACGTTCAACACTTGAAAGCATCAACAAATGGGACCTCCTCCGGCTAAGAAGTTTTTGCACATCAAAGGAAATTACCAACAGAGTGAAAAGACAACCCACAAATTTTGAAAAGATTTTAACTTATAAGTACTCAGACAAAGATCTTCTATTTAAAATCTACAAAGAACTAAGAACAATTAGGGTTCCAAAGTTCAAAGACCCAATCCAGAAATGGGCGTCTAAGACGAACACACACTTCTTAGAGAAAGAAATTCAGCAAGCCTACAAATACATGAAGAAATGCTCCACATCGTTATCCATTCGTGAAATGCAAATTAGAGCAACCCTTAGATACCATCTCATCCCAGAAAAAATGGCTATCTTAAAGAAATCAACCAGCCACAAATGCTGGAGAGGCTGTGGGGAAAAAGGAACCCTTCTTCACTGCTGGTGGGAATGCAGATTGGTGCAACCATTATGGAAAGCAGTATGGAGGATCCTTACAAAACTAGAACTGGAAATCCCATTCAATCCAGCTATACTCCTACTGGGAATTTTTTTTTCTACTGGGAATTTTTCTAGAAGAACTGAAAACTTCATACCATAGCGATATCTGTGCACCTATGTTTATAGCAGCCCAATTTGTAATAGCCAAATTTTGGAAACAACCAAAATGCCCATCATTTGAAGAATGGTTGAAAAAAATGTGATATTTTTATACAATGGAATATTACTCAGCTACAAAGAATGATAAGCTGGAAGACTTCATATATAAATGGACGTATACTGAACATATACTTATTAGTGAAATAAAGCAGACCTACATGTGTAAATATCGTATAGTCTCCCTAATATACGCACTCTAAATTTTTTTTCTTTCCTTACCAATATCAACTGGAAGGTATGTCATGTCCACACCCTGTGCTCTGTGTAACTATTGTGAAGACAATATGCAGTGTGTCAACTGTTAGAAAAAGGTAATGTTTATTGAAAGTGTTAATGTTTAATTGTTTGATAACTCTTACACACCTATATCTATTAATTTAAACTGATCCGATGATGAAAATATGTAATATAACCATTGTTAAATTAAAAAAAAAGAAACATAGGAAAGAAATAGAACTCATGAAACAGATTCAAAGTGCTGTACAGGAAATTAAAACTTTATTTTTTTGATTTTTTGAAATTATATTTATATGTTACTTGTAATAAGTAACAGTGCCACAGTTTCAAAACACATTAGTTGTACATTCCCAATAATGGATACAATGTATTTTATTGTCCTTGTAGAAGTTATTTAAAGCACAGGATGCAGACATGATAGCGTTTTTAATCATTATAGATACAAAAATTTATGTTTTTTTTTTTTTTTTTTTGTGGGATCAGGGTTCAAACTCACGACTTTGCACTTGCCCAGCAGGCACTTGTGCCTCGGAGCTATCTCCCCAGCCCCAAAAATTTATGTTCTTTAAACTAAGAGAAAGTAGTCGTGTACATAGTCCAAAATTCCATAATCGTTGTGGGTTATTGGCAGAACTAGCAATGTCAGCAGCTGTTGATTTAATGCTTTTGCCACTTAACATACTAATCTAGCTTTCCTTTTTTTTTTTTTTCACAAGGAATAACACTTTATTACTGTGATCACAAAATCATAATTTCTGTACAGGAATGTAAAAGTGAACATTAATAATGCATTGATTTCATCAAGAGGGCAACATACTACTGAACATATTATAAAGAAAAAATATTGTAAAATTTTCTGACCTTGCAGTGCACATTTTAGTGCAGGTATTCAAGACACAGCAGTGTTCAATTCAGCAAAATATTGCAGAGCGTCATGCCACAGTCCACTTAATTCAGAGATGGTCAGGACATGCAGCTTGTAATAAAATGTGAGAGTGTGTATGTTTATATACATGTATACATATATGTATATATATATATATTTATTTATTTGTAAAAAACCGCATGTAATTCATAAAATACAGAGTGGTTTATTTGGATGTTTCAAGTGATTCACGTGGAGTGAGGACAACCGGTACCGTCTGCAAATCTGCGCTGTCTTTGGCAGGATGGTCCCCCTGGTAGGCAATGGCTTTGGCCTCAGGCAGGAAAGCCTCCCAATACTTTATCAGCTGTTACTGTGTTTGTCCTAATGATTCTGAGTACTTGATGATGACAGTTTTGAAATCTTTCACTCGTTCTTTCTCAAATCTTCCCACTTCTTTTTGAGTTGTTTTAGAGATCTGTTCAAAACCTGCTTCTCCTTGTTGTACTGGAGCTTCTCACTCTCTTATTTCATTTTTGGCTTGCTGTATTTTATCTGATTTGTTAGCGACCATCATTTTTTTTTTTTTTTTGCCTCGGTTTCATGTGTTTTGAGCAAAGTAATTTGAGCACCTTCCTATTTTTGCCAGCACTTCATTCAATGGCCCAACACAGCTTTCACTGCAGAAATAAGACGAATGTAATCATCAAGTAGCTCTGAAAACATAGAAGTCAGCAAAAGCTTGTTCTTGATTTGACTGGTCTATTTTCTCTTCAATCTCTGCAAGCTGAGGTAGATCTCTAGATAAAGCAGTGTGATCCTCAGAATTACCTAACATGGCAGCACTTTTAGCAAAGGCAGCTGTATTGGCTGGAAGTTCTTTTCTATGACCATCCAAGGCTTTGACACTGGCATGAAGTCTTCCAAGTTGCTGGTCAAGATTCTCAAACTGCTGCTGCTTTTCTTCAAGCCATGCATCTGATGCATTCATCTTGATTGTCATTTTGTTGACAGCGTCTGTAGCCTTGTTTGCCACCCTCAGTATTCCTGCTCCACTCAGAGCCTGCGTGTTAACTGCTCTTGGCAGGTCTGAACTTTCCAAGAATTGCCTTAAGCCAGGATCCTGTAATAAAGTGGGGTGTTTTACTGTTCTTTGAAGATACCCTTCAAGAGCTGCTCTGCATTTTTCTACAAACGCAGTGGATGACAAATCTTCTTTGCCTACTTTGACCTTGGTCATACCTACTATACTCTTTTTTTTTTTTTTTTTTTTTTGTCTTTTTGAGACAGGGTCTCGCTATGCAGTTGAGGCTGGCCTTGAGCTCACTGTTGTAGCCCAGGCTGGTCTCGAACTCACACCAGTCCTCCTGCCTCAGCCTCCCGAGTGCTGGGATTACAGGTGTGAGCCACCATGCCCGGCTCCTACTATACTCTTTTCTGGAGCTGGTGGCACAATATAACCACCATGTAAGTATTTGCTTGTTAACTTGCTGTGCAAACCAAGAAAATCACTGAATCTTCTTTTAACTGAAATTTCACTCTTACTGACCATGGAAAGAGAAGTCTTTGTTGTTACTTTGCATGCCATGTAAACATTCATGCCATCACCAACTTTCTTTGGATGTGATACACCAATTTCTGTATCAAAAATACCACCATTTGCCTCTTCTTCAATCTCTTCCCTGGATCTGTCAAAGTTCACAGGAGCTGATATAGTCTTAGGTTCCATTCTAGGAGCAATGAGTGTAGTAGGTGTGACAGGTGTGACTGCAGGAGAAGGTTCCGAGGACAGGATAAGGTCCCTTTCTGGCCTGTCCAAAGAAACTTCTTCTGCGGCTTCTGAAAACAGATCTTCTCTGTCATCGTCTAGTACAATGTCTGATGGTTTCAGGACATTGGAGTTTGCACTAATATCCTCTGTAGGAAGACTAGCTGGTTCTGGAGGTGATGGACTTGACTGCAGGGTGGAGACAGTGCTGGTGAACAGGTCCTCTCGGTCCTTCATCTCTTCAAAATCTGTGGGCTTCCCATCCCCCAGCGGAGAAGGTTCCCTCTCCACCGCCATCTTTGCTCCTCTAGCTTTACTTTTTATGCCTGGTGGTTCAACTTTTCTGCTTGGTGATTCAGATCAAGATACAACAAGACCTGTACAACAAAACATGTAACATTTATAAGAATCACATCCCCTCAGTATTAGCCTTGAAACCACATACAGCGTTTTGTAGAACTTTTGTCAGTGTCAGCCATCTGGATGAGTCACAGCCATTGCTTGACCAGTGTGCTCTTTGGAAAGCCTGAGAGAACGTTTTCTCTCTAGGTGACTATCCTTGCCACACCATACATCATCGATGTTTTTCCTCTCTGGCCCCATAATCTCCTTGAACAGAAAATTTGGGACACCAATGAGTTACAGGATGTTACGGTACAAATTTTCTTATGTCTAGAGTCCTCACTGACCTTGAAGAATTAGGACCAAAATATTGGTCATCCTTGTAGCACTTCTTTTTCTCTGATTTTTTTGGTCTGCAAACTTAAGTTGTTCACCCTCCAGGAGAGAAGCTTAGTTACAGCATTACTCTATAATATAAGTACTTAGCCGGGCGTGGTGGCGCACGCCTGTAATCCCAGCACTCAGGAGGCTGAGGCAGGAGGATCAGTGCGAGTTCAAGACCAGCCTGGGCTACAAAAGTGAGTCTAAGGCCAGCCTGAACTGCACAGTGAGACCCTGTCTCAAAAAGACAAAAAAAAAATAATATAGGTACTTGAGCTTAATATCACTGTCTTTCTGAATATGAAATGCCTTAGGCTTAACATGAAACCGGTATTTTCCATCCATCATTGATATTCTAATAAATCTTTAGAGAATGTGATTAAAAAACTGTTATACTTTTTTTGCAGAAAAATTTAGAAATCTAAACATATGGAAAATTGGAGCAGTTCTATCCTATGGCATTTTCTTTTTTCCTGTACTCTCTTTAATTACTCTGTTTTGTTTTCTTTTAAAACAAACATTTACTTGAGAGAGAGAGAGAGAGAGAGAGAGAGAGAGAGAGAGAGAGAGAGAGAAAACAGTGATAACTGAAATTACATTAGAAGCAGCACACATCTGCGAGTCCAGAGTTGCAAGCATTCCATCGTGGTTTTGGTCTTACATGCTGCTCAGTGTCAAAAGCCTCTTGGAGAGACTTAGGATCATTGCCTAATTCCTCCTGTGTATATAAGTGCATGGTTTTGTCCCTGCCACGTTCCTTCACTTTGCTGCTGTCTTCTCGTTTAATCCTTATGTTCTTGATTTCCATTCAGCTGAGTTATGCCTTTCCATGTTTATTTCTTCTTTTGAATCTTATACCAGGGAGACAACATGATATTTCCACAAGTAAGTCTGGTTTATTTCACTTATGAGTATATCTTTAGGATACATCGAGGTAGATATGAAGTCTTCCAGTTTATCATTCTTTATAGCTGAGTAATATTGTAATGCATAAAAATACCACATAATTTTCAACCATTTTTCAGAGGAGGGGCATTTTGGTTGTCTCCAAGATTTCGCTATCACAAATTGTGCTGCTGTGAACATAGGTGCCCCGAGATCATTATGATATGATATTTCCATTTTTTCTGGGAAAATTCCCAATAGGGGGATAGCTGGATTCAATGGAATTTCCAGTTCTAGTTTTTAAAGGTGCCTGCACACTGCTTTTTGTAATGGTTGCCCCAGTCTGCATTCGCACCAGCAGTGGAGAAGGGTTGCTTTTTCCCCCCAGCACCTCTGTAATATTTGGTGTTGTTTGATTTCCTTATGCCTGCCATTCTTTCTGTTGTGAGATGGTATCTAAGTGTTGTCTTAATTTGCATTTCACAGATGGCTAATGATGTGGAGCATTTCTTTCTTTCTTTCCTTTTTTTTTTTGAAGGAAGGAAAGGTTTATTCAGCTCATAGTTTGTGGACGTTTCAGTTCATGCTCCGGGGCTCCAAGGTGGCAGAAAACAATGAGGAGCAGAGGAGGAGCAACAGCTGTGGTATCGGTCAAGCCTCTCTTTTCCAAATTCTGTGCTGCTGCGAAGGTCAAGCTCCTCCAAAGACGAGGAATTCTCCAAGGAAGCGGGGCAGGGCTGGGCCAGGCAGGAAGCAGCCAGGGCAGGGCCGGGCTGGGCTGATCACACAAAGTCTTCCTCAACTCTTTCTACACACTTTTTGTGCTGAGTCACTCTGGGGTGGCCCTTCTGGTCCTGGGAGTGGAACCAATCACATCGCAGGGCAGGCCCTCCGCATCCTGCAGGCTGGGGCCCCCACAGCCCGGAACCAGCGTGGGGGGGGGGCCCATCCAGCCAAGCTTCCTCAGGTTGACATAATGTATCAACTACCACAAGGTTAAATTATGCAAGGTCTCCTACAGCTGGAATCAGAACCCAGGAGGTCTGACCCAAGTCTGGGCTCCCCATGCCATCTGTGCCGGGGGCTGCTAAGCAGTGTGGGGGCTGCACGAAGGGTAGAAGTCCAGGAAGGACAGTTTGTCCAAGCCACCTTCTGCTGTGTGTGTGCGCACACACCCACGCATCTCACATCTGCCTGCCCCAGTGCCCCTCAGCCTTGGTCTACACGGCACATGTCAAGGTCCCGTCTCCCTACCCTGGCATCCTCACCCACCCCCACATGGGCTCCAAAGCCCTCAGTGATACACAGCCTTCTGTCCCCAGGAATCAGTCCCTGCCCCACCGTCCTGGTGTTCAGGTGTCAGCAGTCCAAGATAGATCATATCTACGGGGAGGAGACCCAGTGGATTAACCCAGTCACGACACGAGCGTGGCTGCCTTGCAGTCGGGCCCCCAACCCATGAGTCTTTGGCGGCCTCTCCCTATCTCCACCGCAGCAACTCTGGAAAGGCTTCAGCACTCCATGACCTGACTGCAGGTTGGTGGCAGCCAAGAGCACTTTGTGGAGGTTTCAGTCCGTATTCAGCCGGCCCAAGGCTGAGTGGAACAGAGCAGAGAACATCCAGTTCATGGCAGTGGAACAGCAATGAAATGGTGACAGAGGCAGCCAATGAATCAGGGCAGCAGAGCAACATCCACGCATTTCTTCATGTATTTATAGGCTTTTCGTATTCCTTGCTCTGAGAAGGGTGTGTTCGTCTCAGATGCCCATTCTGGATTGAGTTTTTGAATTTAGGGACCCTGATATTTCTTTAGTTCTTTATAAATTCTAATAGAAGACCTTTGTCTGAATACTTAAATTTCTTGTAGAATTCATTGGAGAATCCATCAGGGCCTGGACTTCTCTTTGTTGGTACATCTTTTTTTTTTTTTTTTTTTTTTTTTTTTTTTTTTTTTTTTTTTTTTTTTTTTTTTTTTTTTTTTTTTTTTTATTACATTTTGTATTTAATTGGCTGTTATTGGGTTATTGAGAATTATTATACCTTCTTGATTCAGTTTTGGTAATTTGGGCCTTTGTTGGAATCTATCCATTTCATCTGTGTCTTCAATTTTGTAGAGTAAAGATTCTCAAAGTAGCAATGAATGATCTTCTGAACCTCCATTGGGTCTGTGTTAATTTTATACTTTTCATTCCTTATTGCTTGAATTTGAATTTTTTCTTTTTGATAAGATTAGCTAGGGGCGTGTCAATTTTATTTAAATTTTCAAGAAACTAGCTTCTATTATTATTATTGTTATTATTATTATTATTATATTTTTAAGAGTAAAAATAGCAGAAACAAAAACAGAAAAAAACCAGTGACAAGAGTACATATAGTACAGACTTTCTGTTTTTTTTTTTTTTTTGTCTTTTTTTGAGACAGGGTCTCGCTATGCAGTTGAGGCTGGCCTTGAGCTCACTTTTGTAGCCCAGGCTGGTCTCAAACTCACACCAATCCTCCTGCCTCAGCCTCCCAAGTGCTGGGATTACAGGCGTGAGCTACCACGCCCGGCTAGTACAGACTTTCAAAACAAGAAAAATTTAACAATAGTTGTAGTACATATTTTTATCATCAAATCAGTATAGATCAACAGACATAGGTATGTAAGACTGATGAAACAATTAAACATTAACACTTTCAACAAACATTATTTTTTAATCTCTTCCAATTACATTTTATATTTAAGTCACTCTTCTAAAAAAATAAATAAAACTATAGGGGTGGAGATTCCAGAAAGCTCAAGATCCTGTGATTGATTTCTGGTGCTGCCCGAAATTTGTTTATTTCTTCTTTTGGATCCTTAAACTAGGGAGACTATAGGATATTTTCATATGTAGGTCTGGTTTATTTCACTTATGAGTATACATTCAAGATACATCCATTTATATATGAAGTCTTCTAGTTTATCATTCCTAATAGCTGAATAGTATTCCATTTCATTAAAATACCATATATTTTTCAACCAATCTTCAGATGATGGGCATTTTGGTTGTTTCCAGGATTTAGTTATCACAAATTGCGCTGCTATAAACATAGGTGCACAGATATCACTATTATGTGATGTTTTCAGTTCTTCTGGAAAAATTCCCAGTAGGGAATTGAATGGGATTTCCAGCTCTAGTTTTTTTTTAAGGCGTCTCCACACTGCTTTCCATAATGGTTGCACCAATCTGCAGTGCCATCAGCAGTGGAGAAGCGTTCCTTTTCCCCAACAGCCTCTCCAACATTTTTTTAAATAGCCAACAACATTAATTTTATTTGCATTTATTTTATAATTAATTTATTCCCATGCCATAAGTTTTTGTTTCTTTGGTTTCCTCTGGGCTATCTTTATCTTCTGTGCAGCCGAGGTCCTCCTCTGGTTTAGGGATAATTTGTTCCTTTTCGGTAAGGATCATCTCAGTACGGCAGGGGGAGCTTATGGATGAGTTAATCTGGCCATGACCTCTGTAAATATGGCGGCGCATCTTGGGTGCTTTGTTCACCTGGATATGTTCAATAATCAGAGCATCTACATCTAAACCCTTAAATTCAGCATTACTCTCTGCATTTTTAAGCATGTGCAGCAAAAATTCAGCACTCTTTTTGGGCCACCGACCCTGTGTACAGCCCTACCGTTTGGCCTGGGCACACCTACCAACTCCACCATTGTAACGTCGGAATGGCACACACTGCTTCTTTAATGTGACATCCTTCAGATACTTGGTGGCCTTTCAGATATGCATACCCTTGATGGCCTGGGCAGTTTCACTTGTATTCTTAAAGTGAACGCAAAGATTTGAGCCTCTTGAGTTGCATGATTTTGTGGGGTTTTCTGGGTCGAGAGAGTATCGAGCCATTTTCACAGGACACCACAGGCCGCTTACAGGAAGATCTCCAACATTTGTTATTGGTTGTTTTCTTTATAGTACCCATTCTTTCTAGGGTGAGATGGTATCTAAGTGTTGTTTGATTTGCATTTTGCGAGAAACCAGTTGGTTTTTTTTTTGTCTTTTTGAGACAGGGTCTCGCTATGCAGTTGAAGCTGGCCTTGAGCTCACTTTTGTAGCCCAGGCTGGTCTCAAACTCGCACCGATCCTCCTGCCTTAGCCTTCTGAGTGCTGGGATTACAGGCGTGCGCCACCATGTCTGGCTCAAAACCAGGTTTTTTTTTTTTTTTTTTTTTTTTTTTTTGTCTTTTTGAGACAGGGTCTCATTATGCAGTTCAGGCTGGTCTTGAACTCACTTTTGTGGCCCAGACTGGTCTCAAACTTGCACTGATCCTCCTGCCTCAGCCTCCCAAGTGCTGGGATTACAGGCTTGCGCCACCACGCCCGGCTAAAACCAGGTTTTTGATTCACGAATTTTTGTATTGTTTTCTTCATCTTGATTGAATTCATTTTCTCTCTACTCTTTATAATTTTCTCCTGTCTTTGGGCTTTGGGTTAGTTTTGCTCTTCCTTTTCTAGGTAATCGAGGTACAGCATTAGAGTACTTATTTATTCCCATTTTGTTTTCTTTCTTTTTTTTTTCACAAAACAAGCCTTTCCATCTTTTATTACCGCAACAGCTTCGTCTTCTACCTAGACTTCTGACTCTGTGCTTGTGCCTTCAACACTTTCACCACAGTTTTCTGCTCTTCAATAAGGAAAGCGCGCTTGATCCTGTCGTGGACACACTTGGCACACATGGAGCCCCCGTAAGCCCTGCTGACGTGCTTCTTTGTTTTAGACAATCTCACAAGAACTTTAGACCGCACAGCTCGAACCCCTCAAAGTCTGCCTGGGCACACACCACACGCAGATCTGGGGGCCTTCCCAACCTTCTTGGTATAGAGGTAAACAATTCTATTCCCTGGGGCTCAGGATAGCCTAGTTTTGCTAGAGGCAGTGTTGTAGGAAAGCCTGTAATGGTAGGTCAGGCGCTGGACCATTGTGAAAGCCTCTAGACATGGTGCCCGGAAGAGCCCCATTTTGTTTTCTTAATGTGTCAGTTCACAGCTATAAATTTCCCTCCAAGAACTGCCTTCGTTGCATCCCATAAATTCTGGTAAGTTGTGCTTAAATTTCCATTAAGTTGTAGCTATTATTTAATTTCATCGGTAACCCATTTGTTGTTGAGGAGGGTGCTGTTTAATTTCCATGTGTTTATGGGGTTCTTGTGTTTTCTTTTGTCGTTTATTTCCAGTTTCATTACACTGTGGTTGGATTATATGCATGACTTAGTTTGTGTTTTCCTGCATATACGTAAGCATGACCTACGGACTAGTACACAGTCTATTTTACAAACTGTCCAATGAGCAGTTAAAAATGTATATTCAGAAGTTGCTGGATGGAACACACTACATTTCCACTAAGTCAATTACTGCCAAGTAATGGTTCAGTTCTGTTATTTCTTTGCTCACTTTTTTTGTCTGCTTGTGCTGTCTTTTTTCAGATACGTGGGCGTTAAGGTCTCCTATTAGGATTGTGGTATTGGATATTAGAGTTTTCATGTTCATTAAGATTTGTCTTATATAGCTGGGTGCTCCCGTGTTGGGTGTGCCCATATTTATGAGTGTTATCACTTCCTCTTGAATTTATCTTTCAACCAGTATGTAGTGGCCTTCTTTATCTCATTTGATCATACTTGGCTTGAATTTGAGAATATTTAAGAGTAGAATTGCTACCCCTGCTTTTTTCTGAGGTTCTGGGGCACGTAATATTGTTTTGCATACTTTGACTTTCAGCCTATGGATTTCTTTACGAGTTAAGTGCATTTCTTGTATATAACATATTGTTTGGCTTTCCTTCCTAATGCACTGTGCCAGTCTATTTCTTTTAATTGGTGAATTGAGACCACTTACATTGATCATTATAATTCAGGTGCATTGATTTATGCTTGCCATGCTATTTACATGTTATTGTTTAGCTCTTTATTCCCTGAATTTCATTGTTTTCCCTGCTGAGTGGATTCTTCCCATTCTCATTTGTGGATTTCTAGAACATCTTTTAGTAGTCTGTGTAGGGTTGGCTTTGTCATCATGAAATTCTTTAGTCATTCTTTGTCATGGAAATATTTTACTTATCCACCAGACTTGAAGAAGAGCTTTGCAGGGCATGGCATTCTGGGCTGGAAGTTGTTTTAATGAAGGACTTTTTGAGCTCTGCTCCATGTTGTTCTTGACTTCATGGTTTGTGAAGAGAAATCTTCCATTTTCTGATGGGTTTTCCTTTAAATGTGATCTGCATCTTTTCTTTAGTAACTTTTGGCATATTATTATTGTGTTGCATTTCTGGGATATTGACCATTATATGTCTAGGTATGGTTTTAATTGGGTTGATGTTATTTGGAGTTCTATATGCTTCAGTCACTTGACTGTCATATTGTTTTCCCATATTTGTGAAGTTTTTTGCTATTGCTTCTGACTATATTCTTTTTATGTCATTTGTATTAGCTCCTTCCTTCTTGTTGATGCCTATTAATCTCACATTGTTCATCTTTGTATCGTCTTGCAGATGTTGAATCATGTTTTTCTGGTATCTTAGTTGTTTTTTAAGAGATCCTTTCCTTCCTTTTCACAAGCTGCAACAATGTCTTCAAGACGTGAAATTTGCTTTCATTATGACGGCTTTGCCAGCCCGTCATTGAGTTTTTAGGTTCCTATGTCACTGTTTGAGTCTGCTTCATGTGATCTATTTCTTTCCTATATTGCTCATTCAAAGAGTCCAAAGTTTTTCTAATGTCCTCCAAATTTTTATAAGCATCTTCTTCAGAAGCAGCTATTAATTATTTTATTATGGTTATCCTCTTTTTTCTTCCAAAGTTATTTGTGATCTGATTTTCTCTCCACCATTCTGCAGTTGTCTGTTTACTTCAGATGCTATTAATTTAGAAAGACTTTTTTATGTCAGAGATTATTTTTTGTTTGATTTCTTCTGTACCTATTATCATTTGCTTCTTTACTTGAGAAACTATTAATTGAGAGATTTCATTTTTTGCTTCAGAGATTATCTCTCTTCTGATTTCCTCTATACATCTCTCCAGATGTCTCTTTACTTTAGATGCTCTTAACTCAGAGGTTTCTTTTTTGCTTCAGAGATTATTTCTTATCTGATTTTCTCTATACCTTTCTGTACTTGTTTCCTTAATTCAGACACTATTAATTTAGCGATTTCTTTTCTTCTTCAGGGGTTATTTCTGCCCTGATATCCTCTGTACCTTTCTGAAGATGGTTGAGCATGCCATGGAACAATAAGACCCATCTGTGTGGCTTGGTGGAGCTGGAGTATGGGGGGCAGTATTCAGAAAAATAGTGATATTAGGTTCTAGTGCCTATGTTCTAGGGAATAATGTCATTAAGCTTCTCTTTTGGAGGGGTCACAACATAAGTTGGCACACTTAACACAGGAGGTTTTATTCTTTTTTTTTTTTTTTTTTCTTTTGGTGCTGAGGACCAAACCCAGGGCTTCCAGCTTGCTAGGCAAGCATTCTACTGCTGAGCCAAATCTCCAGCCACGGGCACACTTCAGACAAATAATTTGAATAAATGGATACAAAAAGCCAATATTTTGGCTCTAACCCTTCAAGGTCAGTGGGGATCCAGGACATAAAATAACCTGTATTGTAACAGCCTGTATCTCAATGGAGTCTGAAATTTCCTGTTCAAGAAGATTATGGGGCCACAGAGGAACATGATCCATGAAGTACGGTGTGCCTAAGGAGAGGCACTTAGTCATCCAGATGACTCACACTGACAAAAATTCTGCAAACCACAGTACATAGTTTTATGGTAAATCCTCAGGAGAGCTGACTGCCTTTGTCTGATACAAAAGTTACATTTTTTTGTAATCTACATCTTGCTTTATCTTGGTCTTAATCATCTACCAGTAAAGTCTAACAGTGTAGTATGGAGAGGAAAGCCATATTTATATGCTGAGCTGTAAAAGTCTCAAGTCAACAGCTTCTGATAATACCTGATGAATTTAAAATCCACTAGTGTTATGAAGTATTAGACTATAAATACAGCTCCTTTGTGTTTGTGCAATGAAATGAAAGATCTGTGCTGTCTTAGTTACTTTTTACTCATTGCTGGAACAAATACTCGACAGTCAAATGAAGGAAGGAAAGGTTTATTAGCTCACAGTTATTGGAGGTTTTAGTCCATATTCAGCTGGCCCAACGCTGACTGCAACAGGGCAGAGAACATCCAGTTCATGGCGGTGGAACAGCAACAATTGCGACAGAGGCAACCAACCAAACAGGGGAGCAGAAAACAACAGCTCAAGTTTGTCTCTGTGTCTCTCTTTATATTACATTCAGGCTCTCCGCCTCAGCCTATCTGTCTTAGGTTACACCCATAATCCCAGAAGTACTTAAAACACATAATCTCAGAAGTCATGGATCAAGTCTGAAACTCTGTATCAGTACTAAATCACGTAATCCCAGTGACTCATGAATCAAGTCTCAATCTATAGAAGTCCCCTCCCAGTGACTGCATGAGGCTTTGGGGGTACACTAGACATAAACCATAAGATGTACTAATGGTGTGTAGAGAAGAAATCATGTGTCCATCTTGTGCTCTAAACAATTACAAGAAGGATAACAATATGCACTTCATTAATTATTGTATCTGGACTTGTAGCCTGTGGTAAAACTGTCTCATTGTTATTTCCCTCACATTAATATTAATAAAAATAATTAACAAAATAAAAAACATTAAAAAATAAGGATGAAACACGAAAGAAAGAGAAAGGAGAAAAGTTAGTAAATAAGAGAAGGGCAACATATATATGTATATATCCACGATGGATGAGGCTATCTTCCTAAGAATTCCTGTCAGGTTTTTAAAAATACCAGTTAATGAGTAGAACTCTTCCCCTGAGTAATTCTCCATGTTGATTTCTATGAACTAAGCAACTGCATTGAGGACAACAGTGTGTAATACTAAAATCATTGTTGAAATACCTGTTAATTTGGTCTTCCAAATGTGTACCATTCCTAATGTCATGTGAATTCTTACTCTTATCTTTTAAATTAAATTTTGTTTTAAAAAAGATAAGGGAACATGAGAGTGAGAAACACAAAGTTAAGAATTCTTGAAGGCATGTGCTGATGCTCAATCGTGTGTCCCACCTTGCATAGGGATATCTGTGAATCTGAGCTACAGATACTATGATAAAATGGGTAACACATCAGTCACTATCATCCAGCTATTCCTGTCTTGAAAAACTGTAACATATGTATTGTTATATGATAACCAGTTTTTGTCTTTGTTTCTGTTTTTATTAGTCTTGTCTTTACTCTCAAGAATAAAAGAAAATTAAAATAAGTAAATCTCAAAGGCAATTCGGACTGAAGTCATTCTGGGAGAAGAAAACATCAAGAAAGCAATATCAGCATAAAACAGAAATGTTCATTTCTTTTAACAGTATTATAGTTCGGGGCAGAGCTGCCAAAAATTGTGGAAGGCAGGGGAATCAAGAAGCAGATCGGGCCTGAAAAGCTGCTTTTTGGACTCCAAGTGGACAAAGGCCAAGAAAGCAGAGGAAGCCTTATTAACAACCAGAAAGACTGTGCTTGACTGCAGCAACAGGTTTTGAGAAATAGCCTTTTCACCAAGCACTTAAAGTAGTGAAAATGAAGTATGATAAACATATAAAGAATGAAAAAATATAAAAGAAAAGCAGAAAGTGGAAAAGAAGAAGATAAAGCAAGCAAGCAAGAAAATATAAAGGAAGAAAAGGCCAAAAGTGGAAAAGAGGGACTCTGCCTCCCACCCTGAGCTGGCACCCGCCATTTCCACTGGTTGTGCGTTGCCTGGATCAAGACCGAGCTCCTGGAGCTGACCTGTGACCCCCGAACTCCAGCCTGGACCCCACCACCATCCTGACTGGTGCAACCTGCAGATTTAGCCCTGATCCATTCGCTGCCTCATCAACAACCTGAGCTCAGATTCCACTCACCTACAGGACCAGGGCTCACACTGGCCAGGTAAGAACTCTCTCAGCCTGAATACATCCCCCAACTGGACAACTGCCCAAACCCCGAGTACACCCCTATTCCCCACACGGCCACCCACCGTTCTCACATGGCCAAACACCATCCCGACCCATGTGGCCTGGAGGTAGCCAGCCACCTGAACACTGACTTGCAACCAGGCACTTCTGGAGGGGAACAAACTTGGTAGATCCAGACCCAAATTTCCATAGGTGCTAACTGTATAAGTTCACCAAGGGGCAGAGATCACTGCTATAAAAAATGATAAAGAGAAGGAGCAAGATTCAATCCCAGATCCCTCATCCACACAAAACAAATACAGGAAACACTACCATAGAAGAAAATGGGAATCATGCAGAAGAAATCTCTTAATCAGTAGCAGCCGAGGTTGAAAAGCAAGTGCAGAAACGTATAGAGCAACTCAGATCTGAGATAATATGTGAAGTAAAAAAAGAAATGTGTGAAAAAATAGACACTGAAGTGGAAAAAAAACTGAAGAAACAAGAACAGAAATAACTTTTGAAGTTAAAAAAGACCTCAGTAAATCAATAGAATCAATAGAATCTAAAGAACAACGACAGAAAGGTACAGAGGAGAACAGAGCAGAAATAATGTGTGAACTAGAGAGAGAAAGGATAACCATAATGAGAGACTTCAGTACTACTAAAGAAGACATAGATAAAAAATTAGAGGAGGAAGCCGGGCGTGGGGGCGCAAGCCTGTAATCCCAGCACTCGGGAGGCTGAGACAGGAGGATCGGTGCGAGTTCGAGACCAGCCTGGGCTACAAAAGTGAGCTCAAGGCCAGCCTCAACTACATAGTGAGACCCTGTCTCAAAAAGACAAAAAAAAAATTAGAGGAGAATAGAGAAATGACAGATTCTCTGGATGAACAATACAGGAAAGAAATAGATCGCATGAAACAGTTTGAAAGAGATATACAAGAAAATAAAATCTCAATCACAAGCTGGCAAAACCATATGAACCAAAGTGAAGATAGAATCTCAGATCTTGAAGACACAGTCACAGCTAGTGAAAAGATAAGAAAGGATCCCTTAAAAACAACGAGGATGCAGGAAAAAATAGTTCAACATCTGCAAGATGATGCAGAAATGAACAATGTGAGATTAGTAGGAACCAATGAGAAAGAAGGAGTCAATACAAAGGATATAAAAAGAATATGGGCAGAAGTAATAGCAGAAAACTTCCCAAATATGAAAAAACAATTGTACATAAAGTAACTGAAATGCACAGAACCCCAAATAAAGCAACCCGACTGAAAACACATCCTGACATATAGTAATCAAGATTCCAGAAATTCAGCAGAAGAATAGTATACTAAAAGCTGCTAGAGAAAAGAAACAGATCACATTTAAAGGAAAACCCATCAGAATAACAGCATATTTCTCTTCACAAACCATGAAGTCACGAAGAGCATGGAGCAGAGTGCTTCAAGTCCTCCATGAAAATAAATTTCAGCCCAGACTACTATACCCTGCAAAGCTCTCTTTCAAGTATGAGGGAGAAGTGAAATACTTCCATGACAAGAAACAACTAAAGAATCTCATGACGTCAAAACCAACCCTACACGACATACTAAAAAATATTTTAGAGAGGGACCAAAACGACTCAAACTCATGAAATGAGAACAGAAAGATCCCACCAAATAGGCTATTCAATTACACACAGGAGAAAAAGAGGTAAACAATAGTAAGTAAACATCATGTCAATGATAAGTCAACATATTTCAATTATAAACATCAATGTAAATGGACTCAATTCTCCAATTAAAAGAAATAGACTGGCAGAGTGGATAAGGAAACAAAATCCAACAACATACTGTATACAAGAAAAGCACTTAACTCATAAAGAAACACATAGGCTAAAAGTGAAGAGATGGAAAACAATATTACATGCTCTAGCACCTCAAAAAAAATTGGGGTAGCAATCCTTTTTGCAGACAGTCTAAACTTCAAACCAAGACTGATCAAATGAAATAAAGAAGGCCACTACATATTTTTTTTCCTAGGTTTTCTTTTGATTGGTATTCACTTCAGTAACTTGAATCCACAGATATAAGCAGTGTATGACCAGAGTTACAAGTTAACACAGATTACACATGCAAGTTTCTGTTCACAAAGGTCACATGTGCAGGTACATGAATTAGAAGCATGCGTCAAGAATTATGGCCAAACTGTTTGCAAAAGGCAAAAATGTAAAATTACATATTGAAAATATGAAGAGATGGTCTACACACTTCAAAAATCAAATGTTGCTTATAACGAAGAGATGTATGACAGCTACAGGATTCAAGTAACAAGCAGTAAGACCCTCAGAAATTAATACTGGTCAAAGAGAACAGGAATATTTTTACATTTCACTGAAAATACATAGACTACTAGAATACGAAACCTAGCAGGAACTCAGGGGAAAAAATATTACAAAATCTAAGACCAATTACTTTGTATTTCTTATTACCTAAACAACAGCATGACATTCAAAGAAAACTGCACCTGCATTAAAACTTCCAATCTCACATAAAGTTCTCTAAAAATGAAATGCAACCCAAACAGTTTCAAACTCCAAATGAAAAGTCTGCAAAGCTCAGATTAAAATGTGGAATGTTTCAGATGAAAGTAATAAAAATACAGTCGGTTTTGTTTTTTATTGAATGGAATCAAAAGTTGTTGACATTTCTTTGAAGCTTGAACTATTAAATTTCATTTGTCTGAATGGTTCTATGTTATCTTTTTCTTAGTGGTGCAAGTGTTTTAGATTACAGCATCAGTCTCTACAAAGTACTTCTGTCTGTTGTCCTTCTGATGAAACAAAACTATTCATCATTAACTTATACGTATTTTTTTTCTATTAACACTTAACACAGGAACAGACATCTATTATTTTTCCACTAAAGCAAGAGTACAATAGCTTTATCCTAACTATCAGTATTGTATTTAAAAAAGGTTAACATTTAAAAACAAAGAACCATTGTTTTCTTTGAAATCAAACTTCTTGCACATCTTAACCTTCCTTCTTCTGTCTGCGTTCCTCTGCCAATTTATTCAGAAATTTCTTTAATTTCTGATAATGAGGAAGGCTACTGCAATGAGTATTCTTTGCAACTTCTTCATTTGTATAAAAGAGGGAACATAGCTTACAGTAAAACCCCGTTTTATGGGGGCTCGGCGGGATGGCTCAGTGGTCTAAAGCGCCTGCTTGGGGAAGCTTGGGCGGCTTCAGGGACTGCGGTTCAATCCCCGGCACCA
>PVJA010039140.1:0-19320 GCA_004027025.1 Myocastor coypus | reverse complement strand
GACTGCCCATCCCACTGGGCTACAGAGAGCACAGAGATGTTTTCACTCTGACTGAGAAACCAGACATCAATTAATTCCTCAAGCACTCATCTCTCACTTCTGTTTGACCTTCCGGGCTCCTTTCAACAAACTGTAATACAGTAAAGTGGTCAAAATAACTCGGGCCTTGGATCCTATAGGTGAGAGGCTGGAAGCCACCCCAAAGTCTAGGTCTGAGCTACCTGAGAAGCTCCCCAGAGTTTCAGATGTTACCCAAGCCTGTGGGTGTAGCTCAGGAGCATAGCTACTTAGCATGTTCGGGCACAGATTTGACCTCCAGTGCTGCAAACAGAGCAGGAGGGAAAGGCCAAGGATGGAGAGGAGGAAGGGAAAGAAGGAGGGGGTAAGTGGCATCCAGCTGTGGTGTTCACATCTTCATGTTCCAAAGCCCAACAATGGTCACATCTTGTATAAACATAAAGGTCACTTAAAAAAATGTTTCTTGGAAAAATAACTGGTGCCCAAGCCAGGACCAAAAAGGCACTGCTTGGCTTCTATACCCAACAATGTCTAAAAAATACATGCTCAGAAAAGATGGTCGGAATCTACAGAGGACACTAAAAGCAACTGGAGTCAGTTTGAATGGGCTGCCAAAAGTCAAGTCTGAGACACTGTGAACATAAAAATACTGACAGGTGCTGAACTGACAGTGTCACCTTCAAATCTTCTGCTGGAGCTCCAGCCCTCATCAGCCCCAATGTCATCACAGCTAGACACATAGAGGCATTAAATTTGGATCAAGCTGTGAGGGCAGGGCTGTCCTGGTGGATTAGTGTCTTTACAAGAAAAGACACCAGCAATCCAAGCCCCTTCCATGCAATAGAAGACAAAGCAAGAAAGTGGCCATCTGTAGCACAAGCCAAGAGTCCTCAACAGAACCCAGCCATGCTGCGTCCTGACCTTAGACTTCCAGCCCCACAACTAGAAGGAGTAAACTTCTGATGATGTTCAAGCCACCAAGTGTATGGTATTTTCTTACCTGAGCTAAGTCAATTGTAATTCAGTTGTAATCCACGGAATAAAATAAGAATCTGGGGAGGATAGCTCAGAGGCATAAGCACCTACCTGGAAAGCACAAGGTCCCTGGACCCACATCCTGTGCTGGCATGGGAACCCCAGATGTGATGGTGCACTCTTGTAATCCCAGAACTTGGGAGGATCTCTATGAGTTTGAGATTATCCCAGGGACTGCAAAAGTGAGCCCAAGGGCAGCTCGAACTGTGTAGTGAGGCTCTGTCTCAAAATTAAAAAGGTCTGAGAATCCATGCACCTATGAGTAAACAGTGAATCAATCAGAGGAGAAGGGAAACTGCTTCCTCACAGCAGAAGTAGAAAGAAAGGTGAAATTAACAATTAACCATTTTGCAACCATCATAGAAGCACCATAACCAGGCAAGGATCATGGCTGAGTGCTACCATTGGGGAGGAACAAAAAGCCCTGTTCAAAGTATCTCCTCAAAATTGCATACCTATTCAGAAGGGGAAATGGTAGCTTTGTAGTGGGGAAGGCTGTGAGCCATCTCCTTAGTCAAGTGATCAATAATAGCATCAATAATCCCATCATTAATGGCACAAGCCAACCACACTTTCTCCTGGGGCAACACAACCCGACTTGTGAGGTCACCTGCCTAAAAAATGTATGTCATGTCCTGCACCCAGTGGTACAAGTGTAACAGGCAAATCCAGCCGAGACACAGGCTGCACACCAAAACTACCCTACAAATCAAAGAAACTGAAAAGCCACTCCAGATTCAAGGAGATCAGGGGCACTGCATTGCTAATCCAATGCAATGATTGACTTCAAAGCTGCATCTCAGATCAGAATAAAATGACCTTAAAAGACTGTTGGACAACTGGCAAAATTTAAATAATTTCTGTACAGTAGCATATTACCATTAAATTGTCTGATTTTGATACATACATTGCAAGATGAAAATCTTTGTTGAAAATATGCAAAACTATGTGTGGAGAACTGCACTCCTAGACTTAAGGGTTAATAAATAATTTATTTATGTATATGTAAAGAGAATTATAAATCAAATGTGAAAAGATGTTATTGATGAATCTAGGTCAAGAGAACATGGGAGCTCTTTGTACTATTCATGCCGTATTTTGATGCTTGAAATGATATCAAAAGAAAAGGCAACCTATGGGACCTGGCAGGATGGCTCAGTGGTCTAAAGCACCTGCTTAGGAAAGCTTAGGCGGCTGCAGGGACTGCTGTTCGATCCCTGGCACCACATGCTGTGCCAGCCCTGCCCTCAGGGCAGGCTGAGCAGGCCATAAAAATAAACAAACAAACAAACAAAAGCTCTGAAACAAGAAATAAAATAAAATAAAATAATAAAAATTTTTTAAAAAAGAAAAGGCAACCTAATAAAATCCAAAGATAATTATATTCAGCCACTTATACCCCATCCATAAGAGAAAAAAGTTAAATATAGTCAAAGAGTGAAAGTTTCCACACCTCAGTAACTAAGTAGGTCTGCATGTCTGCTAGGTTTCCAGAACTACAGAACCAGCAGCTGGTGATAGTGGTTTGTTATGTCACTTTCTTTTTTTATTGTTTTGTATTTTAGTACAGGGTCTCACTACACAGACAGACACATAGTGATCCACCTGTTTTCAGCCTCCCAAGTGCTAGGATTATAGGTACTCACTACCACACCCAGTCTCAATCACCATGTGTGATGTCATTTTTAAGGAGAAGCAAATCCTAAACAACATTCCCTGTGCTTCCAAATCCCAGCCACCCTCACCCCAAGAACTAACTTGAGTTTGTAATTCTTTCAGCTTCAGAGGGCAGAAACTCACTGGCTGACTTAGCTGCTGGTCCCTGGGTCCAGGGTTCCAGGGACTCAGAGATATGCCATCCGTCTGTCCCACTCATCTTCTGCTCGGAAGTCCTTGCTTTCAGGCAGGCTCTCCCGCCTTGGGAGCAACATGCCCAGCAGTTCTGCAGCTGCCTTCTACCAGCTTCATAAATGGAGCTCTCTTTTTCCCTGGTCACACCAGCTAAAATAGCAATGGGCTCTTCTTGGGAATAAATGTCCACCACTGCTGGGCAGCAGGAGACCGTGACATGTGATCACTGACAGCCCCAGCTCGGGCAGGTCAGTAACGGCCAGTAGCTGAGAAGTTGGGAGGCAGAGGAGCCACAGGCTGCCTCACCGCTCCCGTGGCCTCTGGGAAAGGGAGTTAAAGCAGAAAAGTCCAGAAGGGATATCAGGCAGGGAAAAACCCAGATGCTAGCCAAGCCCTGCCCTCTGCCCAACTTCCCATGCCACAGCCCTCCAAACCCCACAGCCCCCCCCCCCCGGTGTGACAGAGCCACACGCAACCAACACTAGTCCACCCCCAAACAGAGGCAACCTAAGATTTGTCAGGATGCAGATCCAAAGCCTCACCTAGGTAGATTTAATTAACTTCCATTCATCTGAACGCTCTGGAAACAAAAGGCTGAAAGATAAAGTAACTCCTAGCTTAATGCACTCTCTGACAACAGAAAAGCGACGGAGCAACAAACCTCCCCTGGGAAAGGGGAAGCAGCCAGAGAGTACTGCTTCACACTGGTCCTAGCAGCTGCTCCCTGCTGGCCTCTTCGGCCTGCCTGCCCTGTTTCTGCCTCTGGGCAGACAGCCCCATAGGATTGTGGTAAAGGTCCCTCCTCATGCTTCAGCCTTCCATTGCTGCAACAAACACCGGCAATAAACAGCCTACAGGGAGAAAAGCATCTCTTGCCTTACAGTTCTGGAGTTTCCAATCCGTGCCCAAGTGGCTCCATCGCTGTTGGCTGCAATGAGATAGCTCACTGTATGGAAAACATGGGGCAGAGCCGTGCTGCCCACCTCATGGGCAGAAAGCAAGTGGAAAAGGCAAGAGACAAAGGAAATGGCAGGAGTCCTATAGCCCCTTCCAGGGCACCTCCAGTTATCTAAAATCTCCCACTTGGCCCTAGTCTTAACAGTTTTCCTCTCCTCCTGAATGTGCCACTGTGGGTGGTGATCCTGGCACATGTGAACCAAGGCTGAAACTTGTACCTTTGGATCCAGATACTGCAGCAGCACTTGACAAGCTGCAAGTCTTCACAAAGGAGCTCCTGCTGATGTGGGTTCCAGGCTTCATGGCTGCCTGCAGGGCTTACAACTCTAGCTTTTAACTTTCTGGCACTGAAATTTCTTTAGAAGTCCAATAGCTTACAAACCCACTAGGACTGTGGTCTGCTTCGGGAAAGTTCCTTGGATGGAATCCCGAACCAGGTCTCTTCCTATTGTAGCATCCTGGCTTGCACAGGCCCCAGCTTGGGAATTCCACAGGGAGAGCCTGGCCTCTCTATTCTCTGTGTAAATTACCCTTCAATCCTGCTGCTTCTATTTTGACCGCAACCTAAGAAATAGGAAAAAGGTGAGCACACGTGTCTGTCCTGTGTTCACACCAAACCCCAAGGGCGCCCCCTTACATGGGACAACTCTTGCCTTATATATGCAGGACTGAAGGTGACATTTCAGAGGGATCCTAGAAAGGGAGAGGATGTCACACATTTCCTAAATCCCTACCTGCCTTCTTTATTTCGGTCCCCTAAGTTAACTCGACTGAGGGACAGATCAGGCACATCTAATTCTGCTCAAAGAAAGATGCCCTGCCACACAACCAACTTGGATTAGCAAAGCCTCCCATTATTCTCTTGCCACTGAGACTGGCCAGCTCCCATTGAAGCGCATCTCTTTCTGGTGGGAATTTACTGAAGTCAGCAAGAAGCAGCCATTGGGCTCCACTGTTCCTTTTCCCGCTGTGTCTGTTAAAGTCCAACACGGGCAGATACACAGCCCATTGCAGCTCCCAGCCGGCTGACCTATTCCTGTGTAACAGGGACCAGCGAAGTCCCAGCTGCACAGCGGAGTCTCTCCTTGCTCCACACCCTTTACCTTTCAGCAGATTTGTTGTTTGTGCATCGTCATTTGCAAAGCTCCATCTCCACTGCCAATTTAGTTTCAAGGCAGATCTCCTGGTTGCAGACACACAGGTCTAACATCTCTGGTAACCGAGGAGTCCTGGGATGCGTAAAGCATCCAGGGGTCCTTGGAATCCGGGAGCTCCATCAGTGCCACTGGGAGCTTTCTCCATCTTCACCTCTGCTTCACTACATTGCCTTCGGCAGGATGAAGGCCCCCAATCATATTCTGCCATCTTAGCAACATTGCAGATAGACAGATCCTCTTTCTAGTCACAAAGCTAAAGCTAGAGTAAATAAAATCTAAATGGTACAGTTGGTACTGTGAAAGGAAAAGAATCCGCTCAATGGGAAGAAAAGCCTGGGATGAGGCAAAGGGCAAAAGAAAGAAGGGGAAAAGATATGTTCAAATTTATCTACAGGATAGTTTGAATAACTTTACTGCTGATTTCTGCTGGTCTGTTGAAAGGATTAGTTAATGCTTACGTTTTTTCTTTCTAAATTTCATAATTTTTAAACCAGTTTTGTAGGTTTATATCTGATAGCCTAAACAGCCCATTTGGAAATACCATTATGCAATGCAACAACCATTGTCGAATTTGTTTTTTCAAACATTCTGTATTCTTTAAAAAAATAAAATAAAACAAGACAGGGCAAACTTCTCTGGCCAACTTGGGATGAAGTGCCCTCTGCTTGATCAAACTCCCTCAGTGGCAGGGCACAGCATCAGCTTCGGCTCAGCCCATGGCAGGACACTGAGGACAGGAAACCAGGCGCTGTTGCTTGGAGAAGGAGAAGGGGCTTCCTGGGCACTGGTATACACACTGACACTAAGTTTCCAGAGAGTGCAGAGAAGGGGTAAATGAACAATTCTTGGACAACTGTATCTCCTGGCTGCTTATTTTTTTCAATATCAATTTTTGAAAAATATTACAAATAAAGCAGCTGATGCTCATAGCATGGGTGATTTGTGGGGCTCCTAACTATGACCCATTTGACGTGACGTTACAAGGCACTGTAAGTGTAAAGGAAACCAAAGTGCAGGAAATAGGCCATCTTCCCTGGGCTTCTGTAACAACGTGTTACAAACTGTGCAGCTTCAAACAGCAGAGATTTGGCCTCCAGGCTCTGGGAGCATGGAGTCTGGAATCATGTCAGGAGGCAGCACTCCCATGAGACCCTGGACAGGTGTCCTCTCTGGCTTCCTGCATTCTCCTGGCCAGTGGACCTTACAGGTCAGATGTGTCGCTCCAGTCTGTCTTCATCCTCATTTATCCGTGTCTCATATCCTCTTTTAAGTACACAATTCCATTGGATTAGGGCACAGTGTAATGCTCTTATTTTAACTGGATTCCATGTGCAAGACTCTAATGACTTATGTTAGTGACCTTCCATTCGTAGGGGAAAATGCTTGACTCTATAATGTAAAGGAAGAAAGATTTATTTTGGCTCATGGTTCTTGCGGGTTTAGTTGTGGTTGACTGGCTCCACAGCAGAAATGCTGCATGGTACAAGGGCATGGCAGCCACAAAACAGTGTGGAGGAAGGTGCTTCAAAAGAGAATACAGGGGCTGACCAGAAGAGCACAGTGGCCAGGATTTGATCCCTGTCATGCAGTGTTGGCCCCATCCCTGGGATGCACTGAGATAGTGATTGAGACTGAGCCGGTGATGAGCACCTATAATACCAGTGCTTGGGAGGCTGAAAACAGGAGAATCACTATGAGTCTGATCTATGTAGTGAGATCCTGGAGATCCTGTCCTAAATACATAAAGAGAGAGAGAGAGAGAGAGAGAGAGAGAGAGAGAGAGAGAGAGAGAACACAGGCTTCTAGCTCATGCCCCTAGTGGCGCCCTCTACCCAGGCCCCACCTCCCAGCAGCATAGTCTGCTACTGAACTCAGAAATGGATGAGTCCACTGAGGAGTAGGTGATACACCTTCCAAACCCATGAGACTTTGCAGGGGCAACTTAGGTCCAAGTCATAATAACCCTACTTGCAAGTAAGATTGCGTTTACAAGTACTGGGGATGTAGATTTAGCGGCATCTTCTTGGGGAATAGGAAAGCATCCTGAAAAGGCCTGGTTCCGAGTCCTTCTTACATCCAGCCTGAGGTCCACAACCAGTGTTGGCTCCCCATGGCTAGGGGGCCAGGAGTGTCTGCCAGGGTGTCTCACGGTGGGAGCCACACTCAGAGCAGCAGTCATCCATCTGCTCAGTCAGGCAGGAGCTGAGGACAGGACTCTGCCATGAAGGGTGAGCGAGAGGGAGCAAAGCTGTGTGACAAGCTCAGTAAGCTCGATGAGAAACCGAAAAGGGAAAGGCCAGGGAGAGAGCAGAGTGTCTCGGGGACAGAAGCAGGAGGGTTACCAGAGCCATGCGTGGGAACGCAGACATCAGGATATCCTACCACATCCTCAGTTGTCCTGGGGTCATGATAACAGGACAAGAGAGACTCTGCTTTCTTTATATAACTTTTGAAAGAAAGTTGCTTAAGTCCACTTAAACTGCAGAGAGCTCACTCTGCACCCCATCCTCTTGTAGGGAATCACAAAGCCATGTAAACAGTAGGAACAAATAGAGCAAACTGAGAAGCAAGCTAAAGGCTAAGCCACAACAGTCACCTAACTACCAGATGGCCAATGACTTCTGGGCAGTGTAAACCTTGGGATAATGATGTGACAGTCCTGTAAAATTCCAGAAAAGGAGGTAAAGTGAGGATGCAATTATCATGGAAACCTAAAAACTAGGTAAGATGTGTTCAGAGTCCATCTGGCACCAACACTGTTCCCAGTGTTTTGCCACAGCTGTCAGACAGCCAGCTTTAATAAAGGCTCTTTGTTCCTGCATCTTTCTTCAGTCTCCTGGGAGTGCGTTTCTCCTTGAGCTTGCTGTGACAGTGAGCAAGAAGCCAGGGAGTGAGTGACAGGCTCAAGAAGAGGCGCCTGTGTGTTGGTCAGACCCTCACTGATTTGTGAGGTCAGCGCCATCAGCACCATTGCACACTACACAGGAGACACCAAGGCTCCCTGAGCTTACACAGGCTGGGCAGAGGCGGAGCAGAATCAGGGCCAGGCTGTCACCTTGGCATTCACCAGGAACTCATCCTACTGGGCTTGGCGTTGCAGGATATGCGGTCACAGCATGGACAGATGCTAGGCCAGGGCCTGGGGTCCAGGCCTCCCCTCACACTCATTCACTGTGTGTTTCCAGGACAGTGCCTGCCCCCAAGAGAGCAAAGCACATTGAAGGGCTTGAGAGAAGCTGATCTGCAGGAAAGCAGCAGGGGCCTGGAGACCCTGTGCTCACTGTTGTTGCCCCTGTCGTGTTACTATTACTTCGAGATGATGGGACACAGAGGCCCTGGACAGACAGAACTGGAGGAAGAAGCTCTTCAATTACCTTCCTGCGTCACCACTGGCCACCCTCCCTGGCTGAGCTGTGTGCGCCCCATCATTCCCTTCCTGTGTAGTCAGTGCTTTAATTAACAGGACTTCATCAGACTCTGGAGGCACAGCCGACAGAGGCAGCGCAGTCGCAATCACTCTCCAAGGATGGAGGCTGCAAACTTGGAGGCTTCCTAAGAAGGAAAATGACTGTGGGAGGCATCGGGGACTGAGGTGGGGACAACGAGGGAGGGAGAGCTGCCTTTTGTGTGGGGCACACTGGCAAACACCTGCCTAGGTTTCTAGGGAGACAGAGAACTTCTGAGGGCAAGCATGGCTGGACTGGCAGTGCCTCTTGGTTCAGTCTACTGGGGAAACGCAGCCTCATTTTGGATAGAAATGTCTGCCTGAGCCTGGCCCCTCACTGTAGCCTTTTTCTGTGTCCCTCTGCCTCCAACTCCTGCCCAGCACCTGCCATCCAGGAAGTGGCTGAGCCTGACAGAATGCCCTAGCCTCCTGTGCCTACTCCTATGTCTCAGCTGGGCAGTCTGTGCTGTGCTTGACCCCAGGGGTCTTCCATAGAGGTGAAATATAAGCCAGACACCACTGATATGGTTTAGTGGCCATGTTTTTTTTTGCAAAAATAAAAATAAACATGAGATTTTAATAAAAATTTGGGGGCCAGGGAGATAGATAGCTCTGTGGCACAAGTGCCTACCTGGCAATTGTAAGATTGTGAATTTGAACCCCAGTCCTGCAAAAAAAAAAAAAAAAAAAAGATTTGACTTAGCCTAATATATATATATATCCTAATATATATCTATATATCTATATACATAGATATAGATATATAGATATATAATATATATCTATATATGTAGATATAGATATATATGCAAAGGACTGTCACCTTGGCATGTAATCCATATTTAGAATCATTGTCTTTATACCACTAAGTCTCCAGAATCTAGGTGAATTTCGCATGTATATCTCAGCTCAGAGTGGCTGTGCTTCTAGTGCTCAAGTCTCACTCACGTCTGGACTGCATAGCTTGCAATTGCCTGGTGTCCATTTACCACTTGGCACCTTGTGTGGCATGGAAACTCGGCGGGGGGAGTGGACATCTCCTACCCAAGGAGCCTGGTGTGGTGCATGGCACATACCAGGGAGAGTTTAGTTTTGGAGGGAATGGGTGGCTGCATGTGAGGAATCCTCTGCCCAGATGCAAAGAAGTAGCGCCAAGAGACAATGCCTTGCAGTTCTGGGGCGGGGGTGGGATGCGGGTGCGGCAGAAGCTGCTCCAAGCTCTCTTCTCCTTCCTGTGCTGCAGGAATCCTGGGCCAAAAAGGGAAGAGAAGATCCAACAGGTCAGCTCCTGCCTGTCTGGCATGTATACATTGCTAATGTCAGCCCCCTGTGTGTGCTTGCTTGTGTGTGTGTGTGTGTGTGTGTGTGTGTGTGTGTGCATGTTGGGGGGACCTGGCATGCAAAGCAGGCAAGGCTGTCAGGGGACCCAGTGCATTAACTTCACTTCCTGCATGCTCCTGCTTATTTTTCCCATTCATTTATTCAGCCATAAGCTCTTACTAGCTCATCCATTTGCTCACTCCAGGGACATCCCCAGGACATCTGCCAGGCATCTGTGGAGCACCGCTGCCACTCTCCTTGGGACCTGCAAAGCTGTTCTCCTCCTGCCCAGCAGCCCTCTGGTGCACTGCTCTGCCACAACACTTGGAAAACTGGAAGAAGCCTAGAAGAACAAGTGGCCTCTCTGACACAGGAGCCCTCCTGTCCCTGGATTCTAACTTTCCCTGGCACCTAGTGGGCACTCAGAAATCTATACTGAAGAGTTGAATGGGATACCTGTTGAATTGAAGACTAGACGGATGAATGAGTGAATAATCTTCCTTGCTTGATAATTACTGGTGTTTTGGATTGGCCCAAGTAAAATAGAGGCTCTTTATGATACGGGGCTATAGCAGAGAAGACATTTGGATTTTGGAATCATCCAGATCTGGATTCAGATCCCAATCACTGTAACTATCTGCTGACAGCCCTGAGCAAGGTTACCCTCCCTGGCCTCCCTCTTGTGGTTTAGACACAATCTGCACACCATGAGCAGGTGCTCTGCGAGTAGCTGCTCAATCGAACTGGACTGGATTGCAAGTTCACAGCAGAGTCTGGGATCCCTTAGGAGGGAAGGCTTAATTTGCTTGAGAGAAGGATGAGCTGGCACAGAAACCCCTGAGAGGAGATACCATCGCTGAGTCAGCCTGGGGAGGACTCAGAATCCGAACATGGATGCAGCAGCCCAGTCTCTTGTTCAGAGTCCTGGAGAAGACCCTGTTGTGGATGGACAAAAAAATGTGCCTCACTGAATAAGTCCACAGAGCACGGAGTGATGGGGCCTCGTCTCCAAGGCCCACAGAACTGTCTGTGTGCTTAGCTGTCCCCAGGGCCTCATTTTTTCCTGCCTGTTACAAAGGGATAGGCCTTGGCCACATCCAACCCATGAGGACAGGGCTTGAATAATTTATCAGGTCACTCAGCGGGGAGCTCATGAATGCTTAAAGCCTTCAAAAGCTTTCCAGAGAGGACCAGCATCCACCCCAGAATCTCAGGGGCTCCCTGCCATCTTCATCTGGACCCCAGATGGGGCTAGATGACAAGGTTGTGGCGCCCTGCCGTGGCCTTCAAGGCTTAGAGCCTTTCTCGGGAACGCTGTGTTTCTTATCTCTGGGTCCCGAGTGCTGGGAATGCATGAATTATGCATCCAGCCCTTAGCAGAGCCACAGTGGCCCTCTACCCAAGGCCCATCCCTCACCCAGCCCCATGCCACATGACCTGGGTGGGCAGTGGGGCAGCGGTCTCTTCCCTTTCAGCTCCCCAGAGCTGAGTTTAGTCACCTGACTGTGACTGGCTGCAGTATGACCCAATGTCTTGCCCATCTCCTTGCTGATAGGTCAGAGCTAGAGAGGACAGCGCATGGGTTAGGTCGCTGGCAGTGCCTCACACAGGCCCAGGGCCCCTGTTACTCCAAACTCTTCTTCTCACACCTACACATTAGGGGCAGGGGTGACAGTGGCCTGTGAAGGGGGTGGCACATGGCATGGGTGCCATCACAAGCTTCAGCCCTTGGAGGCAGACAGGCAAGCGCGTCTGCCCACTGTCCAGGGGAAGATGTGACCTCGCCCTCTTGCAAACTATAACTAGGTGCTATGGTGGAGCCACCTATGCTGAAGGGAGCAGGGAGGGCCTCCTGGCAGAGGTGGCTTCAAAGAAAGATCCAGAAGAGATTTCTGAGTAGAGGTGCAGCAAGACTGATTCCCAGGAAGAAACACAGTTGGCCAGGTATGCGCCAGGGACAGAAAGAAGTCATGTGGTCGGAGGGACAAGAGGCTGAGAATAAGAATGGGGCACAGAGAGGACTGAGAGAGGGCTCACAGACCTAACAGCCTACTGGGGGACTGGCACACGCATCCTTTCCTCTGAGCAGATGTAGCCCCTTGCCCAGCCACAGGAGGGGCACAAGTAGATTATAACACACTCACTTTCCCACCAAGGATCCCCATGCCATGTGCAATCTGTACAATTGTTCTCAGATGGATCTAGGTGGAGACATAGTCCAGGACAACTGAGATACTATGAGCTACTCAAAGGAGGCTGCTAGCCAGGTGTGGTGCATGCCTGTAATCCCAGCACTTGGGAGGTTGAGGTAGGAGGATCAGTGTGAGTTCAAGACCAGCCTGGGGTACAAAAGTGAGTTTGAGGCCAGCCTAAACTGCATAGCAAGACCCTGTCTCAAAAAGACAAAAAAAAAAAAAAAAAAAAAAAAAAAAATCAAGGGAGGGTGCTGAGTGGGCAGCTGGGTAGGCCCTTCTGGGGCTCAGGACAGAGTTCTGAACATCCATAATGGGTCACTTTACACACCAGAGTGAGGTCACTCAAACAGTGGAGGAGTGCAATCTTCCCAGTGCCTGTGTTTGCTAGCAGTCAGGGCCCAGCAGGTGCCTGGAATCAAAATTTAAGGAGGTAATTGCTGTGAGCATCCTGAAAATGGAGGGTTGGATCCTAAGCATGAAGGCCACCTTAAATGTTGCACCTACTTATAGCTAGCCCTGGTCTTGGAATTCAAAAGAGACTGAACAGTCATTGAACATGCTTGTTTGTTTGTTTGTTTGTTTATATTTTAGGGAGGAGTTTACCAGGTGTTCAGGGGCTCACTACTAGAGCAGACTCATAGTGAGCTATCTGCCTGTTTACAGCCTTCCAACAGCTGGGATTATAGGTGCGCACCACCACGTCCAGTCTCAGCACACCCTCAGAGGGCAGGATGGGAATAGCAGACCTGGGGATTGAACCCCACTGGGCCCTGTGCCTGCTTGCAGGCATTCTAATCCCCTGAGCTATTTGGCCGGCCCTAAACATGCTTGTTTAATTAGACATTTTTTGTTAGGAAGAAAAAGCTTTAACCACAATTCACATCATATGTTAAAAAAAAAAAAGTGCATTATAATCCTAAGCATTAAAGCTGTAATTATGAAACTGTTAAGAAAAAAAAAAAAAAAAAAAAAAAAAAAAAAAAAAAAAAAAAAAAAAAAAAAAAAAAAAAAAAGGTGAAAATTTCATGACCTTGAGGTAGGAAAAAAATCAATTGGATTTTACCAGAAGTGAGAACCTTTCTTTTAAAAACACCACTACAAAAAGAAGGGGTAAAACGGAATGAAGCAAAGCAAGCTGCAGATTGTGGTCGACTAGTGTGGCCAGGAGTGTAGAGAGAGAGGCATAGAATGGGGGAGCTGCAGAGGAGACAATGCCCAGGCTCCTGACAAGATTAAGGCTGGGGCTGCCATGTAGGCCTGTGTGGGCTCTCTAGAGAGCCACAGGAGACAACCTGGCTCCAGGGCTCTGCGCTCCACACTCATGGCTGTGGCACCACCAGGCCAAAGTGGGGAGCAGGGGCTGGGGATGTGGCTCAGTGGCAAGCAGGAGGCCCTGGGTTCCAGTCCCAGTACAGAAAAAAAAAAAAAAAAAGATAGGGAAGAACTGACAGATGAGCCAGTGGGGAGGTGGGGAGTGTCTTGCAACATTATTCAGGTGAAGAAGGCGATCCACCACTGACCAAGCATAGCTGACACTATGGTAAGTGAAATGACACAAAGCCCACAAAGAAAAGAGCATGATCTTTCTAATAAGTAAAATCTCAAGCAGCACACTTAAAAAAGTGGATGTCTCAAAACGTGAAACATAACTGTGGCTACATTGGGTGCAGAAAGCCTGGGGGCTTTGTGTTGTCCAAGGAGTACAGAAGTGCAGCTCTATAGGATGAGAAGGCCAGGGATCTAATGCAAGCATGAAGGCCGTAGGTGCCAACACTGTGCCATCCTCGGGAGATGTGCTGAGGGGGTCTTGGGTACTCATACTGCACAAAAAGAGGAAGTAGGGAGGGAGGGAGAAAAAGGAGCAGAGCAGAGAAAAGGGAGGAGAAGGAAGGAGAGGAGAGGGAGACGGTAGGCAGATGGTTATACAAGATGAGATGTTAATTAGCTTGACTGTAGTAATCATCTCACTATGTATATGATGATGAGTGTATCAAATATCATGTATACCTTAAATATATACAATAGAAGGTCAAAATTAATTAAATAAAATTTTAAGTTGGAAAAAGCCTGAAAATATTAGCGGCACATATGCCAGATCTGGACTTCTATTTATTTATTTATTTATTTATTTATTTATTTATTTATTTATTTATTTATCTTTTTGAGAAAGGGTCTCACTATGCAGTTCTGGCTGGCCTTGAGCTCACTTTTGTAGCCCAGGCTGGTCTCGAACTTGCACTGATCCTCCTGCCTCAGCCTTCCGAGTGCTGGGATTATAGGCATGCACCACCACGCCTGGCTGGACTTCTATTTAAAGTACATAAAGGAGTCTTACAAGTCAATAATAAAATGACAAGCACCCCAACTTTGTAAAGAGTGGGCAAGAGATCAGAAAGGACCATTCACAAGAGAAATTAGGCAAATGGTCAACAGGCAGGAGTGGAAGACCAAGGCCATCAGTCACCGGAGAAATAGAAATTTACGTCAAAATATGGCTTCACAGGGGCTGGGGAGATAGTTCTGCAGCATAAGTGCCTGCTTGGCAAGTGCAAGGTTGTGAGTTCAAACCCTGGTCCTGCAAAAAAATAAATAAATAAATAAAAATAAAAATACTGCTTCACAGCCCAGACAACAGATAGAGTATAAGCAATGAAAATAGTACATGTTGTGGAGAAGGTGAGGCTGCTGGAATTTTCATGTCCTGCTGCTGGGAGAGTAACATACACAAATGCACTATAGAACAGGTCAGCAGTCCCCAATAACCATACGACAAAGCAAATCCATCTCCACACCAAGGTTTATACACAAATGCACATGGGTTTTCTGACAATTACTGAAGGCTCGGAAATACCTATTCAAAAGAGAAGGAGCACAAAGCTGAGAAATCCATCCATCAGGCTACTCTTCCATAGCAAATATGGAGCTACTGACACGTACAGCCTTCACCGATTCTCTAAACCTTCACAACGAAGAGCCGTAAGGGAACCATTCCATGTGCTTCCATCTACGGAAAAACCTAGGAAAGGAAAGCTCTCCTGTAACCCAGGTGCTAGAAAGCTGGCCCTGACCTCAGGGGCTGTGGCAGGAAAGGTCTGGGGCCTGGCTGCACAGGGCCCAGAGGGGACTTCTGTGGGGATGGACATGTCCCAAATCTTGACTATTATGCTGGTTACATGTCACGAGTCACCAACCTATGTACATAAAACGAGTTCACTGATGTAAATGAGACATTTACATTTTAGTCAGTGGAGTCACTGGAAGTACCTCAGGGTTCGTCTTCAGTGGAATCCTCTGGCCCTCTTGTTACTCTGAATGTGGCATATAAGGATGATTTTTTTTTTCTCCAAAGATATGATTTAAAAGTTCTGTTTTGCACAAGGACATGGTGAACACTAGAAATGAGTTCAACATTGCTGGGGACTCATTGTTCCTTCTATAAAAGGTGAAAGATCAGGTCCCGGGGAAGGACAGACTTCTCTGGGGACACATGATTGGTGTGGATACTGGCCACAGGGCACTTTGAGCTTATAAAACTGAAACCAAACATGCAGCCAGCTTGCCTGTCTCCAGTCTCTCTTCTCTTCTCCAAGCTGGGTCTTGAGGGATCTCAGTGGCCACCAGCTAAGGCCAGACCAGAGCTGTGTGGGATCTGAGGTATGAGGCACCATCTAGCTGACACATCCAGCCCAGGAGTGCACCCCAGCATCTGTGAGGATCCTGTGCCCCACTCAAATCAGCCTTCTCCATCCTCATCACTGTCCTTCCTGCCTTCCTGGTCCTCAGAGGGAAGGAGTAAATCCACAGAGGGCTGCGCGGCCTGCTCGTACTTGGCATGGTGTTGGGAGTTTTGGCTGGCGTAGTAAAGCAAAGGAAGGAAATGAAGAGTAAGAAGACTAGAAAGGAAGAAATAAAGGACGTCTATTTGCAGAAGACGTGATGGTCTGTATAGAAAATCCTCAAAATTCTACAAAGAAATTATCCAAGAACTACTACATTCTAGGTCACAGGGCACAAGACAAAGGTACAAACTCAATGATTTGAATAGAAGCATCCCTTCCAGGCAGAATTAGCAGTGAGGAGCAGTAGGTCATGAATGAGACTGATGCCCTCATAAGTAAAACTTCATACAGCGTTCATCACTTGCACCCCTCCAGCCCTGCTGCCGCCAGAGAACACCACAGTGACCCCTCTGCGGGTAAGCAGCAGACAACATCCTGGATGCATAGTGGGGCCTTGCCAGACACTGTCTTCCATGGATACCTTGACCTTGGACTTCCCAGACCCTAGGACAGTCAGCAATACATCTCTGTGGTTAACAAATTACCTAGCTCCTGGTATTTTCTTATAGCAAGGGGAACAGATTAAGATGAATACCACTTACAATATCTGAGAAAGAAAGAAATAAAAGAAGAAAGGAGAAACACACAGGTATAAATTGAAAAAAAATTCTAGAACTTATATGCAGAAAACTACATAACTTTTAAAAAATTTATGTATGTGGTAGAGGGTCACACTATGCAGCTCAGACTTGTAGTGATCTTCCTGTTTTCAGCCTCACCAGTGCTGGGATTACAGGCATGCACCACCACACCTGGACTCAGTGGCCAGCTCAGTGAACCCCAGGGGCAGGGACAGTGTCACATGTTGTGTCAGGGATCAAACTCCACTCCCTATGCTTGCCAAAGCAGGAGCTTAGGCCACTGAGCTATCTCGATTGATGAAAACAGAAGATCTATGTAATTGGTCATACATACTGTGTTCATAGATTAGAAAAATCAGCATAGTAAAGATGTGATCTCTCCTAAGTTTGATACATCAAGTTAACATAATTATATACATATATATTCTAAGATGTATATGTGAAAAAAGAATGGGCTAAATAATTCAAAAAAATAATAAAAAGTAGGCAGAGTCTGTCTACCTGGTTTGAAAACTTATGAAGCTGTTAATAATTGAGACAGTGTGGAATATGGCACAGTGACAGTCACTTAGACCAATGGAATAAAATAGAGAACCTAGAAGTAGACCAACACAAATAGGCGTAACTGGTTTTGACTGAGATGTACAAGCAATTAGGGAGAGGAAAGATTTCAGTAAAGGGGCTAGAACAAGAGGATATTCCCTATGGACTCAGTTTTCTGTTCCTCTCTTTGGTACTGATATTGAACCCAGGGTCTTTGCTCTAAGTTATATCTGCAGCTCTCTTTCATCTTTTATTTTTTAAAAATCATTTATTTATTTATTTACGTGGTACAGTGTCTCATTATGCAGATCAGACTTGTAGTGATCCTCCTGTCTCAGCCTCCCCAGCAATGGGATTACAGACATGTACAAACATGCCCACTTTTGGTGGCCAGCACAGCACATCCCAGGTTTCAGGGCTGGCATGGTATGCAGTACCAGGGATCGAACCTGGATCCTTGTGCTTGTGAGGCAGGCATCAAGGAATCTCTTCAGCCTTCATCTTTTATTTTGAGGTGAACTTGTACTTGTGATCCTCCTGCCTCAGCCTCCAAGGTGTGCCACCCACCATGGTTGGCATAATTCTCTACTGAATCTTACACCTTGTATAAAAATTAAATAAAAATTCACATTAGAATATAAGTTCATTAGGAAAAAAAAGTCTTTAGAATACAGGGCTAGACAAGGAGCTCTGAGATTCGACTCCACAAATACATAATCACAGAAGAAAACACGATGTTCTGGACTGCCCCAAGACCTAAGCATTTACCCTGTGAACAGCCTGCCTCAGAAGTTGAAAAGATAAGACTACAGACCAGGAGCATGTTTACAAACCACGTGTCTGATGAAAAAGTAGTTTCTGATACACAAATAACTCATGAATTTCAAAAGTAAACAATGCAGTTAGAAAACAGCAACGGACAGGAGCAGATGCTACGCCAAAGAGGTCAGGCCAATGGCAGAGACACCCGAGAAGCTGTCTAACAACGCTGCTGTTGGGGAACGCAGAACGAGGCCCCAGGGCGGTACCATTGCCCACCTACACACAGCAGTGCCTATACTGTCTCCAGGGAAACAGGGTCAAGGAAGAGTCAGGGAGACCCTTGATCTGCCACCCGCCAGCCGGGGCACAGGGAGGCGCTGGTCCAGTCCAAGTCCACAGACCTGAGGCCCAGGAAGGCAGTGCCCCAGTTCAAAGGGTGAGTGTGGGAAGCGACGTGGAAAGCCCCTTTCTCTACCCTTCAGCTTTCCAGGCGCTCAGTGGTGCCCACCTGAACGCAGAGGGAGGCTCCTTTACCAAACCGCCCACTCACCCCTAATCTTGCTGCGGAGCACCTCAGGAACATGGTGCGAAATAACGAATTCAGGGCTTCTAACAGCTGCTGTGTAAGGTTGATTACCACAACACCAGTTGCAGGTCAGAATGTGTAGAAAACGGTTGTGTTCTGCTTATCGGAATGTGAAATGGTACCAGTATTGTGGAAAACAGTTCCGTAGGTCTTGAAAAAATGAAACATGTAGCCATGTGCCATGGCCTATGCATGCCTGTAACCCCACTGCTTGAGCGGCTGAGGCAGGAGCACGGACCGTGTGCGATCAGCCCAGGCAACTAGGAGAAACCCTGTCTCAAAATAAAAATAAGATAAAGCCTGGAAAGGTCGTGGTAGAGGACATTCTGAGCTCATGCAAGGCCCTTGGTTCAACCCTCACAACCAAAGCTACAGAAAATAAAACAAACAAAACCTCCAAAGGAGATTTTGTAAGCCAGCAACTGAATTCCCAGGCACTGAGATCCCAGAACAGTGAGGATCTGTTCCTACAAAAACCTATGCGTGGGCACTTACAGCTGCCTTATGCACAATCACCATGAGCGGAAACAGCACAGATGTCCCACAACGGGTGTACAACCAGACAAGCTGGTACATCCACGAAATAGAATCTGACCCAGCAACCAAGGAACAAACTATGGACACGGCAGTCACCTGGTGAGTTGCTGGTGATCTATGCTGACCCCCAAGGTAATGTAGTGCAAGGTTCCACTTGTGTGACATTCTTAAAGTGACACAATTGTGGCTGCCCAGCACCAAGAGGCTGGGGTGGGGCTCGTGGGGAGCAGGGATGGCCCTCAGAGAGCAAGTGGAGGTGGAGGAGGTGCTGGTCACCGAACACCCATTGTGCCCACGGGGTCAGTGTGTGCACCCTGGCGGTGACAGTGTGCCATCACTCAGCAGGACATTGCCCCAGGGAAAGCAGGGTAAAGTGTACTGAGCCCTCTGTGTTCTCCCTCACAATGGCACATGAGCCCACGGTCCTTTCAAGATTAGAACTTCCATTTGCAAGAGCTGTGATGGGATTTTCTTAGCAAAAGATTTGCAAGCTA
>PVJA010039139.1:0-19361 GCA_004027025.1 Myocastor coypus | reverse complement strand
TTTTTTTTTTTTTTCTTTTCAGTACCAGGGATCAAACTTGGGACCTGCTTGCCAGGCAGGTATTTGTTCTTGGAGTTAGCTTACTTATTTTTTAACCAGGCTTCATTCTGTAGTTCAGCTGGTCTTATATTTGCTATGTAGCCCACATTGATCTCAAACTCACAGAAAGCCTCCCATGTGCTAGGATTATAGGCATGTGCCATCACACCTAGCACTTTACTAATACTCTGTTTATTGTTTTTGCATCTATACTTAGTGAGACTGCCTGAAAAATTTTCTTTTTCATGGTTTATCTGCTTTTGCTGTCAACACTAAAGCTGACCTCTTAGAATTATATTTGGAGTATCGCCTCTGTTTCTGTACTCTGGAAATATTCTATGTTGAGGAAAATTTGGAGAACTTGCCTCTAGGATTTTCTGGGATTGGTGTTTTCTCAGTAGAAAGTGGTTTTTGTTTGTTTGTTTGTTTTTTGTTTTGTTTTAAGTACAGGGGATTGAGCTCTGGACCTTGCACTTGCCAGGCAGGTTCTTGTGTCTCTTAAGTTATATCCCCACCCCATAGGAAGATTTTAAATTACAGTTTCAACTTAGCATTTCTTAGTTTTATCAGATTTTTAAAATTAATTTTGAATCAATGTTTATATTTTCTTGACTTGTCAGTTTTATACATTTTTGAAATTAATAAAGTTCTTTATAGGATTATTTATTTCTCTGACTTTTTGTTATTCATAGTGTTGTGGTTTTTTTTGTTTGTTTGTTTGGTTTTTTTTGGACCAAGGTTCGAACTTATGACCTTGCACTTGCCAGGCAGGCACTTGTGCCACGGAGCTATCTCCCCAGTCCCCATAGTGTTGTTTTATTTGTACTTTTCCTTGTCTTGCTCCAGTCATCCTAAAACTTCTGCCCTTATCTTTTTGTTTGTTTTCTCTGTTGAGTACTTGCTTCCGCTCCCTCTCCTCACCCCTACCTGAGCTTCTTAACTTTAGCACATAATTCATTATTTCTATTCTTTTTTTTAAACATAAATATCTAAGTCTATAAATTTCCTTTATAAATACTATGTGTCACATGTTTTGGTAGTCTTTTAAGATTGCAGTTATGAGTATTTTTTTTTTTTTTTTTTTTTACTTTTTTAATGGAGTTTCCTTTTACCTGGGTGCTTTAAAAATATTTTAAAATTTCTGAATAGATGAAGTTTTACATTTTTACTTCAGTAATTGCCTTTGAACTTGATTGTATTGTGATCATAGAACGTAATCTGTGTAATAACAGTTCCTTGAAATTTCTTAAGACCTATTAGTAGAAGATTTACTTGTGTAAATAGACCATGTCTTCCTGAGCAATATCTAGATTCTATACTTACCAGGCAAAAAGTTGTATATGTGTCCAGTAGCTCATCTTTCTTAATCATATTCTACATTTTTATTAGTCTGTTGTCTTTTTATATCAGTAATTGAGAAAAGCATGCTATTGTTCTTTTTCTTCCCTAAAATTGTATCTATCTAGGCTTTTATGTATATAAAATATAAGTTAAAAATTATTATCTTTTTCTAGTAAATTGAAACATGTACTATTATATAGTGACATTTTGTGGTCTAGATACTTTTGTTTTCATAGCTATTGTGGCTCACATTTCTAAGGTTGATCCTATTTTCCCTTAGCAATTGGCCTAACTTGTAGTTTTTATGATCCTTCTGTTTAGGTGGTTTGTCCACAGCCTGGAAATGAATTTTGTTTTTTATCCTATGTGAAAGTACCTGCCTTTTCGCTAGAAAATTCGTTGTTCACTTTCAAAGTTTTCCTTTAGAGTTTGATTTATTTCTACTTGTGGTATCTACTTTTGTCCTCCTTTATGGTCTTGGAGCTTATGGAGGAAGTAAGGTTAGCTTCTTTATCTTGCCTGGTGGCTCAGAATTTAGTTTTCCCACTGACTTGTGTGATTGGCATCAGCTCTTGGACCCATTCTACCATTCCTTATCACCCTAGCTGTAAGGATCCACTGTTTCCATCAGAGCTGATGGTTGTTGTGAATATCCTTGACCCTTGTGAAGTCAGAGATACATTGGACTTTTTTTTTTTTTTTATAGCATATAGTTCTAGAAGGTTAAGGTTCCCTAGAGTACCTTTAGTTTTCACCAGGTTGACTGAACCCAGGGCCTCCATCCACCCTGAAGCCTCCATTTAAGATGGGTCTTACTAGGTTGCCCAGGTTGAGCTCTAGGTTGTGAGCTTCCTGCCTGCCTCAGCCTCCTAGAGTGCTGGAATTACAAGCATGCCTAACTATGCCCTCACCCCCCTTTTTTTTTTTTTTTGCGGTACCAGGGGTTGAACTCCGGACCTTGAGCTTGTCAGGCAAGTGTTTATTCTCCTGAGCTATCTCTCCAGCCCCTGAAATCTTGATCATTCTTTTTTCTTAATATTTTTGACTACATCAGTTATAAAGTCTTACGAATTTTCTCCTCTAAAATGTTTCTCAGATGTTTGCCTTCCTCTCCATTTCACTATCACTTCATGAGCTTCCTCCCTGCCCCACCCACCCCTGTCTCCTGGATGCACATGGCTGTGTATAAGGATCAGGTCATTTCATCTGGCACTTGGTCTCCTCCCAGTCGCTGTTCATCCTACTACCCCAACAGAAGCTGCCACTTGTTCAGTCAGAGTACCTGAGCACACCCACTCCTGGGCTGTCCCCTCTTTCCGTCCCCACCCTTCTTTTGCTCTGTTGATTCTTGTTCTGTTTCCAGGATCCGCCTAAGAGACACTGTCCCACCGTCACCCTGTGAATATTTCTCTTAAGGATGAAATATTTCTTTCAATCACCAGTTTGCTTTTAAACTATTTCTTACTGTTTGTTTTTGTTGAAATGTGTTTTTTTGTTTATTTTCTTGGCTGGCTCAGCCTGCCTTAAGGGTGGGGGTAGGGATCAAACTGCCATCCCCTGTGCCTGACTGGGTTTGCCCATGCAGGCACTAAAGCCACTGAACTAACCCGAAAGCCCCTTTGTTGAAATAATTTTAAAATTCAGCAAATTGGAAAAGATTTTTAAAGTAACCCAGTTTAATCTCTGAAGACTTAAGGTTTCTCTGTTATCTCACACAAAGCACTAGCTTCTAATGTTATGTAAGCTTACATATAATATAGTGAGCATCCAGAGAATAGGGGCTTGGTTTACAATGCTTTCACTTTTCCTCAAAATTCTGAGTAAATTCCTTAGCCCTAGAAGATACTAAAAAATATATTCATTGAATAAGTGAATCCTAAATATTAAAATCATAGAAGTTTTTCACCAAAGAGTTTATTAAGACTCTGGGCATGGTGGCATGCACTAAGTAATCCCAGCACTTGGAGGCAGAAAACAGGAGGATCACTATGAGCTGGAGCTGTGTAGTGAGACCTTGCACAAAAAAAAAAAAAAAAAAAAAAAGAGTTTGTTAAGGAGTCTCACTTATCTTTCCCTACCCCACAAGTCATTTGTCAATTTTTGGTTCTGTTTCCAAATATGTGTACAGAGATAGTAAATACATTGTGGCCTACTACTTTTCTTTACGTAGCTCCATGTTAGACTTTGTTTTTATTTTCCTACATCTTTAAATACTGTTTGAATGTTATCATTTTTGCACATACAATAGCTAGCATATGAATTATAATGGAGTCTGTTGAGTGTTGATCATGTTTCCTTTGGTAGTTTAGAAGTATTTAGTGAGGACTCTTTCATTTCATTAAGTAATGGCAATTATGTTGTGGACCCAAATTTTATATAAAAATTTTCAACCACATAAGCCCTGTTGTGGGCATTAGGTATATACCTTGTATAGATTTAATAATGAATGACTATATTTTCTGTGAGGTGAATAGAAATATTTTTAACTTGTAATTATTCCTGTGATATACACAGTTTTGGACATGAGGTATGTATCTATGGTAAGGATGATTATATAAAGTTAGTGCTAACTTCTAGAATGTTAAATGCTTTATGTAGAAAGTGCATAATATTTTATTTTAAGTTTAATTTTGATGAAAATATAGACATGGAATTTGCATATTATAAATGTTACCATTTTAGAGCATATCAAAAGAATAAGCATAGTAATTTGAATGCTCTATTTTCATTTCTAGAAACCAGCAAATATCCTAGTAATGGGAGAAGGTCCTGAGAGAGGCAGAGTCAAAATTGGTAGGTAATTATTCCTAAAATAACTGATTAAGAAACTGCAGAGGTGATTGCCCTTTTTAATACTCTGTTTTAAGTAGTTAATTTAGGAACTACATTTTCTTAATTTTTTTGGAAAAGATAGGTAGGTAGTGTATAAAACCTGTAGCCCTTTTCCCAAAATTAGATCGTGTAATTCTAAGTTGAGGCATCCCTTGGAATTGACAAGCAAGTCCACAAAAACATTCCCTACTGTGCAGTAGCCCACACGTGTGTACATCAGCATCTGTCTTCCATAGTCATCCTAAGTAAAACTCCCAAAATCTTACTTTTTATCTTTGTATTACCAAATCTCTCTGTGAATGCATCCTACTGACTCTAACCTATAGTACCCCGCAACCCTTAGGAGTTCTACCCACTTCACTGCCCCTGGCCTGTATGTCTTGTGCCAGGTACTTACCATACCCTTTCTGAATGAGTTATACATTTACTCTCTTTCTTGCCTATCTTAGTTTAAGGTACAACTGGAGTCTTTTATGTTGACATTTGCTTTGCAACTCTGGAAGTTCCAAAAGAAACCAGTGCCATTCATTCAATGCTTGATTATAACGGAACTGGGGATTGAACTAAGGATCCTGCACTTACATATAACTTTGTTTAGTAGAAATTGCACTGAGAATTACAAGCTCAATTGCCAGCCTTGGAGTATATAGTGACACTCTCTCAAAAAACAAAAGAAAAAGAAAGAGGGAAGAAGGTAAAGAGAGAAGAAGCTACATTTATTGAATTATCAGTACTTTATTAGAAGAATTGGAAAGTAGTTTTGTTTTATTGGCCTGCTTTCTTCATATTAAAATAGAGGTGATTTGCTACCTTGACCTACTACAAACTCATGCTTTCCTAATTAGCTGAGCCTGTGCTATTGCTTGGTTTTCTACTTTTTCAGTTAACTTCTTAGCCTGATTTCTGAAGAAGCTCTACTAAAACATCTTTCACTTCATTAAACCTCTACTCTGTGTTTGTGAAGATCGAGCTTTATTCAAAAATGTGATATTAAGCTGGGCATGGTGATGCATACGTGTGATCCCTTCCACCATTCAGGAGGCTGAGGCAAGAGCATTACTGTGAGTTGAAAGCCAACCTGAGCTACATAGCAAGGCCGTGCCTCAAAAAACCAAAACCAAGCAAGCAAAAGGTGACGTTAAGCATGGGGTAGCTGCTTTCTTTCTCTTACCTTCCCCTCTGTTCTCCACCACTCCTTACCTGTTTCTGTTTCTATTTCATACATTGTTTTTCTTACAGGTATTTATTGAGTAGTTACTTTTGCCAGGCACAAGTGAAAGATATACATTCCCTTTGAAAGACAATAAAGTATGAACAGTATGGTAGATTGTTTCATACTGCTTTGTTTTACTTAGCCATCCTTTAAAAATATATATCATAGATGAGGAAAGCTGGATTTAGAGAGGTTGTAGCTTACTCAGTTTTTTTTAAAGATAGGATTTAGATTCCTAGTCCTCAGAATCCCTACAAACAAGGGCACTTTGGTGGTATCAGAGAGAACTGGTCTAGCTTCCCAGACTTCATTCAGTCAGCACAGCTATATACCTTCAAAGAGCCTCAGAAGTGGCCCCCTCCTTTACCTCATTAGATAATTGATAAATAATTGTGGCCTCGAAACTTTTGATTCTTTGAGAATGCTTCTAAGATGTAAATCATTTAGTCTTTCCCTGTAGCTGAGTTCTTTACATATTATCCTGGCAACTTATTTTCCTTTGTCTCATACCAAATTCATCATCTTATATTCTCTCTTAGTCATACTACTCATTACATCTCAGTCATCCCAGGCTAAAGTCTTCTCTTTTTACTACTTCTCAACATGAAATTCGCTCAGGCCAATAGTTACCTTATTGATTAGAGTTTTAGGGTTGTAATTCCACCCAAGATTAGGGACATAGCTAGGGTTAAAAATAAATAATAATTAATAATATTAATAAATGAATCCATCAGTTAATTAAATTGCTAATAAATTTGGTTTTAATAGCATACATTAATTTTTTTATTTTTTATTTTTCAGAGTGCTAGAGTTAACCCAGGGGTCCTCAATAGGTGAGAGAGCCCTACCAGTGAGCTACGTTAGACCCAAAGTCACTGATTATTTATTTTATTTATGTATTTATTTATGTATTTGTTTATGTATGTATGTATGTATGTATGTATTTATTTATTTATTATTGCCAGCTCAGCCTGCCCTGGGGGTGGGGCTGGCACAGCATGTAGTGCCAGGGATTGAACTGCGGTCCCTGCAGTTGCCTAAGCTTGCCTAAGCTTGCCTAAGCAGGTACTTTAGACCACTGAGCCATCTCATCGGCCCAATTACTGATTTTTTTAAAATGATGTGGCAGCCAGCCATGTTGGTACACATCTGTAATGCTCACACTTGGGAAACTAAGGCCAGAGGATCTCGCCAGCCTGAACTGTGTATCAAGACACTGTCAAAAAAGAAAACAAAAAACCAAACTGAAAGAAAATAATGTGTGGGCTGAGGCAATAGATCAGTAGTAGAATGCTTGCCTACTATATTCAAAGCCCTGAGTTTACTTGATTCCCAGCACCACAGAATTAGTAAATCAAAATTAGTAATGCTGATGCCTATACTTCATGCTTTAATATAGTTCTGTTTTGGCTCAGGAGACCTACACAATCAAACAGAAGACACAGGGTGCCTTTTCTGTATCTGAACCTTTTCCTCAGAAAACCCAAGTATCTTCTAGGACTCACCTAAAATGCTTACTCCTTTTCTTTCTTACTAGTTACAAATAATAATCCCTCAGGGTCAGCCCGTGTTCAATTTTCCATGCAGTGTACTTCCACAAGTGTGTGTTAAAACATCATTCCAGGTAAGGCCTTGGAAAGGCATACATGCCACGCCCACCACCCACTTAACATTTAGTAGAGAGCAGTAGCAGATCCCTTATTCTCAAAGTGTTACGCCTGAGTTATGTGAATTCTACTCCTAATTTGTTAAGTTCCTTGACTGCTTTTTGTTCATTCTATACTATCACTCTCCCAAATTTCTACTACCCTTGTTTAATTAAATAATTCCAGCCATATCTAATTTTAGAAAACCAATTGTATTAGTAACATTTAGGCTGTTACCTTTAGTCTAAATTAGTAATTATTTCAGAAGTGGTTTGAAACTCCTTTAAAGTTCATACAATGGGCATGAATTGTTTTTAGGAGTATTATTTTCTTGTGACTTTGATTTCACTTGACAGTATATAGATGAGGTTTAAAAGAAAGAAGTTAGAGAATAAGAGGAGAAATTACTGGCTTTAGCATTTTTAAAATATTTTTTGCTAGGTGTGATGGTTCATGCTTTTAACTGTAGCGCTCAGGAAGCTGAAGCAGTGCAAGTCTTGAGAAAACAAAAGGGTAGGGGAGTAAAACGAATTGAGATTGTTATGCACATGTACTAAGTCCCTCTGATAAATGTAATCATTATGTACCATAAACATATGCTAATAAAAATAGAATTACTTCTCAATGTACTTGACAGTAGGGAAGAAACACCTCCCCATCCCCCGTGGATGCAAAAAACATTCCATCATACTTTGCTGTAATAATCAGCATCTGATTGTTTAATTTGACTAATCATAAGATACACAATTATTTTCATATATTTAATGACACACTTCCCCATCAACAGTAAGTACCTATTAAGTATAAAAGACAGTGCTGTGAATATTGTATAATATTTTAGAATAACAGGTATAATGTTGGTAAAATGATTGAATAAAGTTTTGTTTGCTATGGAAAACTTCAGTTTAAAAGCAATAGGTATCAGCACAGACTTTTTGGATAGCTTTGTTTTTAAGACCTGAATACTCCAAAGAACTCACAGACAGTACTTCTTGGATAGCTTTGTTTTTAAGACCTGAATACCTCAAAGAACTCACAGACAGTCTTAAATTATTTAAATTCTAAAGAAACAAAATCATAATAAATTAAAATTGTAATGCATCTTCTCTCTCTCTCTCTTTCTGTCTGTCTGTCTGTCTGTCTTTCTTTCTTTCTTTCTTTCTTTCTTTCTTTCTTTCTTTCTTTCTTTCTTTCTTTCTTTCTTTCTTTCTTGTCTTTTTGAGACAGGGTCTTGCTATGCAGGTCAGGCTGGCCTTGAGCTCACTTTTGTAGCCCAGGCTGGTCTCGAACTCACACTGTTTCTCCTGCCTCAGCCTTCCAATTGTGAGATTACAGAGTAATGCATTTTCTATCATAGCATATTAGTTTTACATTACATGATACTCTGTACTTGAAGAGGTGATTCTCTGTAGTCTTAAGGTGTATGCCTTTGGTAATTCTTTGGAGCCTCTTTCGTATATTCACAGTACACTGTGTGTGTTCTATATTTTAAACTGTAGAGGTTTATTATTCTTGTGGCTTGGCCTCTGTGCTTACAGTACCATATGTATAATTTACTGACTGTCAGATCAGTGATTAAGACTGAATTTCTAAATAATACCATGATTCTTGTTTGAATACCAATACCTTGACTCCCTATCCTTATAAGCATAGATAAGTCACTTAACTGCTTTAAACCCACTTCATCTAATAAATGGGGATCAAAATGCTTATTTAAGTTTGTTCTTGTAAAAATGAAATGATGTATGAAAGACGTTTGTAGAGTGCTTTATAGTTGCTTATGAAATTTCAAGAAAATTAATTTGTGTACCGTATTAGAGTTCAAACATTCTTCTTACTAGTTTTATATACTCCAGTGTTTAAGTCAGTTATCTGTGGTTCAGGCCTTTATTAAATGCTGAATTAAAAAAATGTAATTCTTAGCCGGGCATGGTGGCGCACGCCTGTAATCCCAGCACTCGGGAGGCTGAGGCGGGAGGATCGGTGAGAGTTCAAGACCAGCCTGGGCTACAAAACTGAGCTCAAGGCCAGCCTGAACTGTACAGCAAGACCCTGTCTCAAAAAGACAAAAAAAAAAAAAAAGTAATTCTTAATATGTTCTATGCATGTTCTTGGAAATATGTATTATAATGTGCCCAGTTACCTTTCAAAAATGACTCTGGCTAGGGGAGGAGTTCCAGTCTGAGGGATATGTTGTTCACTCTGATGTAATATGCTTACTATAGCCAATCCCGGGTTCCCAGTATGCTGTCAGCAAGCGATCAGTGAGGTGTGCAGATCAGTTCGGATGAGTTTATAGGATCTGGCACTACCACATGCCATGCTGAGAGGCAGTTAGTTCTTAGATGTGTTTAGTGTACCTCATTTTTTAAAAATTGTGGAAAAAATTTTAAGTGAATGTTTCATTTTTAAAACATTGAAATATTATAACTCAAACAAAAGAAATGTTGAGCAACATGGTACATGCCTTTAATCCCAGCACTCAGGAGTCTGAGGCAGAAGGATCACTCTGAGTTTGAGGCCAGCCTGAATTGCATGGTGAGACTATCTAAAAGAAAAGAAAAGGAAAAAAGAAAGAAAATCTAAAGTCAGACCTGCACTCTACATCTGAGCTGACTATCTGTGAATCTTGAGCAAGTCACAGTACCTTTGAGAGCCTCAGTGCAACAGGCACAGTAGGTAGGATCTATTACAGATGCAGGTAAATGAAGTAATGCCTACATAGTGCTGGTGTAGCTGACTTTTTCCTCAAAGGTAATGTATTGCTTTTATAAGGCTAGGGGCTATTTTTGTCACCTTTGTATGATTCTAATAGTATGTCAAACTGAGATTTATATATATATATATATATATATATATATATTTTTTTTTTTTTTACTTTATTTTTTTAGCTGACATGGGATTTGCCAGATTATTTAATTCTCCTCTAAAGCCACTAGCAGATTTGGATCCAGTGGTCGTAACATTTTGGTATCGGGCTCCAGAACTTTTGCTTGGTGCAAGACATTATACAAAGGCCATTGGTAAGTTAGTGTAAAATGATTTACTGTCTTGGCATCAAGCTTTTATGAAACCAAACTGTACAATAAAATCACTGGGTACAAAGTACTTTATATCTGTCTCTAAATTTCCTGTGTTCTGTGCTCCTAGATTTTGTATTCTGACGAATTTGAATTTTTAATTGTAAAGCAGAATGTGATTCCTTTAAAAGAAAAAGTGTTTTCTCTCATAGGATAGAGGTATCTGATCCTGTTGAGTTACTATGGATATAATAATATGCAAATATTAAAACAGCTTATTGATCAGAAGAACTAGACAAAGTTTGAGAAATGTTTTCTTCAGAAAGAGCAAAGTAGAAAATCAGCAGTATTGAATCCAGTGTTGGAAGAGAACTTCTGTTTGGGGAAACTTAGTCACTTCCTTTCGTAAACAAAAAAATACAGCTCATCTTTATCTCTTGCCATTAGAGTTATCAGAATGGCAGCTTCTCTATTAAGGCAGGAAGTAGTTTTTACAAATAAGCTGTGCACAGCCACTTACCATTTTACACAGGAGAGTGAATAGGGCAAGAAAACCCATCATAGGCTACCTGTGGTGGTGTGTACCTGTAACCCACACACACACTTAGGAGGCTGAGGCAGGAGGGTCCCTTAGGCTTAGGAGTTTGAGACCACCTTGGGCAGAAAAACAAGACACTGTCTCCAAAAAGAGAAAGAAAAGTTGTTACAAACATTCTCTAGACTTTAACATCTGCCTTACAATAGAGCAGTGGTTCTCAACCTTTCTAATGCTGTGACCCCACAATACAGTTCCTCATGCTGCGGTGACCCTAAACCAAAAAATAATTTTGGTGGCTACTTCAAAACTGTAATTCCAAATAAATAACATTTTCCGATGGCTTTAGGTAACCCTTGTGTTTTGGTTGTTCAACCTCTGCCGGGGTTGCAACTGACTGCTGCAATAGAAGCTTCGTAGATTTTCCTCCCAAGTAACTGTAGTCTCAGTAACTTTCAGGGGATCCAGATTAAGTCAGGCACAGAAGTGCTCTTCTTTGAAGAGAGTAAAAACAGAGTAAATGGCTGCTGCTTAGAGCTTTAGTTCTGTAAAATAGTGATGTATCCTAAGTGTATTCCTCTAAACCAGCAGTTCTCAGCCTGTGGGTGGTGACCCCAGTGGTGGTCGAATGACCAAGACACAGGGGTTGCCTAAAGCCATTGGAAAATACATATTTAAACCCATACTATGCCATCGTAAAATGTTACTTATTGGAATTAGTAATTGTTTTGTGATCAATCACTATGTTTAAATTATGTTTGATTTGTAGCAATGAGAATACATAATGCATTCCAAATCATAACTGTACCAAAATTACAGTTTTGAAGTAGCTATCAAAATTATTTTTTGGTTTGGGGTCACTGCAACATGAGGAACTGTATTGCGGGGTCATGGCATTAGAAAGGTTGAGAATCACTGCTCTAAACTGTCCTTTTTTTGGGAATCTTATGTTTATTGATATTAGGCTAATGTCAGTTTTGGCCATTTCATCGTTCTTTTTATTATTCATTCATTTAAAAGGCACTAAAATATGTTATTCAAAATAGAAAAGTTCGGGAGGCAAGACAGGAGAATGACTGTAAGTTTGAGGCCAGCCTCAATATAGCAAGACAGAGAGAGACAGAGAGAGAGAGAGAGAGAGAGAGAGGGAGAGGGAGAGGGAGAGGGAGGGAGGAAGAGAGAGGGAGAGAGTCCTTTCTCTGTTAAACAAGATTTTGAAAAACCTAGTGACATCCACAGTCTACAAAGGAAATATTCACATTTGGAAAGATTAAAGTGATTAATGGATAAAAAAGAAAGGCAGCTTTAAAAATAATCCTGTCCTTATTTATCAAGAGGCCTTATTTCTGCAAAACTCACTCAGAATGTATTTTTATTTTGCTCAGGGACCATGATTCTAGCACAGTACTAGAATATTGCAAATATTTCATAAGTACTGCTGAATGCTGTTTTTAGGGTGGTTGTTAGGTTTGGTTTAGTTTTTTTGTACTATTGAACCCAGGACTTTCAAATGTATCCCTCGCTGTCTCTTGCTTGGGCTCCTCATCTTCCTTCTGCCTCTCTGTCTCTCTCTGTCTCTGTCTGTCTGTCTCTCTCTGTCTCTGTCTGTCTGTCTCTCTTTGTCTCTGTCTCTCTGTCTCTCTCTCTGTCTCTCTCTCTGTCTCTCTCTCTCTCTCTCTCTCTCTCTCTCTCTCTGTCTCTGTAGAAAAACCTCTGATTAGTCTCAGACCTGTGAGGGAAACCAGTATGTGTTTGACAGTGGAAGAATGTGGAGACTGACCCTCTCACCCAGCCAGTCAAACATGTAGTAAAGCTGCAGATCTATCAGCAGAGGATAGTGACAGCTGTTTGAGGAAGGTGAAGAAAGAGCTACAGAAAACAAATGCAAGGGATGGAGTAGTCCCACAAGGCAGAGCTGGAATCATAGATTGAATCCCTTTATATTTCAAGTGATTTTTATTGTAGGGCTATATTTTTTAAGACTTCTAAAATTAAGTTTACCTTTCCTTTTACTTTGGTCTGTAACTATTGGGAGCAGTTTGATCAGTCTTAGACTATCTCAAAGGTATCAGAGAGTAGGAAGAGAGTGAAAACAAGCCAAGAAGAGAAGATTGTATGAGTTGGAAATGACAGGCAGTGCTTTACAACTGGCCGAATGATGGATAACCATGGGGAATGGGCTGGAGAAAGAAAAGGCAGTGTCAGTAGAAATATGATGTATCCCCTAGACAGACCCTCATCTCCCAGCCTACAGCCTATATCTAGCAAAGAGATTCCACTGAAACACACATTCAGCCAAAACCTGTTAAAATAAGTGATTCTCCACCAAAATCAGTGTCATTCTCAAACTCTTACACAGCAAGTCCATGATAAGACCCATTTTATTTTTTTTTTCAACATACACTCTTAGTAGTATTATATGTGACCCACATTTTGAGGAGCACAGTTTTAGGACTATTTTCTTATTAACTTCTCTAATAAGTTGTGGATTTGGAAGTACTGGGTGTGAAATACAAACAAGTATATTTTCCATTTCCTGAGAGTAAGTAGAACTGAAATTAATTTTTTTTTTTTCCTTTTTATTTTTATGACTTGGCTCAGCCTGCCCTGAGGGCAGGGCTGGCACAGCATGTGGTGCTGGGGATCAAACCGTGGTCCCTGCAGCTGTCTGCAGGCACTTTAGACCACTGAGTCATCCTGCCGGGCTCCTGAAATTAATTTTTTTTTTTTATTATTGCTTCAATTTCATTAGATGTCACTGATTATTTAAGAATTTTGTATCTTCTTAGCTCAGTTTTGGCAATTCATACCTATTATATTATGAATCTATTTCTTCTGAAGGCTCAAAATCTTTTTTTTTTTTTTGTCTTTTTGAGACAGGGTCTCACTGGCCTTGTTCTGGCTGGCCTTGAGCTCACTTTTGTGGCCCAGGCTGGTCTCGAACTCATACTAATCCTCCTGCCTCAGCCTCCCAAGTGCTGGGATTACAGGCGTGAGCCACCACGCCCGGCTCTGAAATTAATTTTTAATCAGCTTGCATCTTACTTGCTCAGCAAATGTGGCACTTAAAAATAAAAACATAATCACTAATTTCTAATTTTAGCCAAGTCCCCATTATCCATTCTCAATACAACCTAGGAGAAAAGACAGAGAAAAATAATAATTTCTGTGTCAGTTATCTTTTGGTTTGAAATATAGTCATAGCAGACATATAAGTATACACAGTCATTCTGCTCTTTATAGCTGATCCATGTCAGAAGTGAGTTCAGTTGTTTCTATTCAGTGCAAAGGAGAAAGAACTTAATGATTTGATATCACTGGAGTGACCTTTAATGGGTGAGGGTAGTAGCAGTGATGTCAGCACTAGTGTTATATGAGTTGGGGTGGATGAATGTATACGTATCAGGAGAGCAAAGCATTGGCTGAGAAAAGAGACTGCAAGAAAATTAATGTTGGAAGAGTTAGTGTGATGGTCTGGTCACATTTAAAGCTTAAAGTTAGCTGGTTGTGGTGGCACATACCTATAATCCCAACACTTGGAAGGCTGAGGCAGTATCATTGTGAGTTTGAGATCAGCCTGAGCTACAAAGTGAACTCAAAGCCAGCCTGAACTGCATAGGGAGACCCTGTCTCAAAAAAGCCCCCCCCCCCACCAAAAAAAAAAAAAAAAGAATTAAAGCTAATGTGAAGCAGGAAACAATGTAATACTGCTTACTACTCTGAGGTTCCTTATTTTAGCAGTTCATGTGGAAATCTAGATCCTGACTAGAGTTTTTTTTTGTTTTGTTTTGGTTTTTTGTCTTTTTGAGACAGGGTCTTACTATGCAATGCAGGCTGGCCTTGAGCTCACTTTTGTAGCCCAGGCTGGTCTCAAACTCACACTGATCCTCCTGCCTTAGCCTCCCAAGTTCTGGGATTACAGGCATGTGCCACCATGCCAGGCTTTCTGACTAGAGTTTGAATAGAGGACAAACTAGGAATTGGCAGGAGCAGCAGCATACAGTAATAGTCCCAAGTAACTATGTAGTAAGTGCAGCAAGAAGGAGGAGACATGGAACTATCAGGAGCAAAGGTGACAGGCAACAAGATGTGGGTATAAGAAAAGGAGAAGTAGGCACTGTAGATACTACCACTTCACTCCTCAGTGAGGGGTGTTGATGGTGCGAATGACCTTGACTGTGTCAGGAGAGATTACATTTTATAGCTTTCTGCGATGGCAGATAATGGTATAATAAAAAGTGGTTATGAAGGGATGTGTTCCCACTACTCAGAAGGCCAATTTATGTGAGAGGAAACTGTTTCTGAATGGAATCAGGCAAGAGAAGCACTACTATAGGGTTCCCCCCCAATTCGGAAATTTATTTTGTAAAATAGTACATTGATGGTTATCCTATCTAATGGATATAAACTCTTCTGATTTAGTTTATCTCCAGAATGTGATTCTTATATTTGATAGACTACTGAATGTTATATTTCTCTGTAGAACACCATATTCCTAACATTATTATTTTCCTCCTTTTAAAAAATACATACTAAGTGGGGTGGGGAGATAGTTCAGGGGCACAGCTGCCTGCGTGGCAAGTTCAAGGTCCTGAGTTCGATCTCCAGTTCCACAAAACACAAACAAACAAAACATACTAAGGGCTGGGGAGATAGCTCAACAGTCTTATGGGCCTGCCTGACAAACATAAGGACCTAGGTTTGATTCTCAATACCACATGCTGTGCTAGCCCTAGAATCCAGATGCGCTGTGCTGGCCACCAAAATCAGGCGTGGTGGTGTGTGCCTGTAATACCAGTTCTGGGGAATCTGAGACAGGAGGATCACTAGTGTTCAAGCTGCATAGTGAGATGAGACCCTATACCAAATAAATACAAATAAGAGATTAAAAAAAAAAAAACTTACTAAATGGCATTTTTATAATGGGCAAATGTCAATATACATCTCACAGAAGTTATTTCCCTCATACGTTTGGCAAAGGATTATGAATGCATTGTAGTCCCAGAATATAGAATAATAATCCATAACTAGTGACTTAACTAGCTAATAAAAACTCTCCTCCTCCTCCTCTTCCTCCTCTATTTCCTCCTCCTCCTCCTCCTTTTCCTTCTCCTTCTTCTGTTGGGGATCAAATTCAGGCCCTTGAGTAAAGTATTCTACCACTGAGCTACAACTTCAGCTTGTAATAAAACCTTTTTCCTCCAGTAAAATGTTGAAAGATATCTCACTTTGTCCTGGGGGATGGAAAGGTTGGTGAATATGATTTGATCAGATCTATCTACTGGCATTATTCTATGCCTACATGTACTTGTATTACTTATCAGCTTACACTTTAATGAATAAACTGAAGCTTGATAGTCTTTCCTTTCACTGTCTTTCTAGACTCAAACCCTTCCTCGACTCAAAACTGTAACTCAAAGTTTAATTGTACATTTAATTACTTCAAAGGAGTTGTATCACCATGTCATGATATGTCAGTATTACGATAATTACTTCATTCTGTTAGAGTTGGGAGGCTGAAGCAGAGTTCAGGGCCCCATTGAACTGTATAGTGAGACTCTTCAAAAAACAAAAGAATTAAAAAGAAAGTAATCTATTACTTGCCATGTTGCTGTTTTCTAAATTAATCTATATCAAATGTACAAGGCTGCAGAGAGAGCTCAGCACTCTCAGGGCCTGCCTAGGCAAGTGCAAGGACCTGGGTTAGCCTAGGCACACGGAGCCAGCCACCAAGGCCAGGTATGGTGGTGCACACCTGTAATCCCAGCGCTGGGTAGGCTGAAATAGGAATAGCACTACAAGTCCAAGCTGCATACATAGTGAGATTCTATACCAAATACATTTAAAGAAAAAGAGAAATATGCATATAAATGTTTTTATTTGGTTTCTAACCTGCTACATGAGACAGTTATTTCATATTGCATGCATATTATGTATGTTTTCTTAATACATTTATTGAAAAATTACATTGGAATTCTAGAAATTATAATTAAGGAAATGTAATACATTGCACAAAAACGTGTTTTTTCTGCTTCATAGATATATGGGCAATAGGTTGTATATTTGCCGAATTGTTGACTTCAGAACCCATTTTTCATTGTCGTCAGGAAGATATAAAAACAAGCAATCCTTTTCATCATGATCAGCTAGATCGGATATTTAGTGTCATGGGGTTTCCTGCAGGTAATATATTTTCCATTTTAGAATTATATTTTCAGTTATATTTCAGAACTATTTTCAAAAATATATTTAAAGTATATTTATCTCTACTTTTAAACTAAAGCAGTTAAAATGTAAATAGTTTAGCATGTTTTTTCTGTAATAATATTCCATTTGTTTTTTTGTTTGTGTTAAGATAAAGACTGGGAAGATATTAGAAAGATGCCAGAATACCCTACACTTCAAAAAGACTTCAGAAGAACAACGTAAGTAATTCTCTATTGCCTCAGTCCAGTGGTGGCAAATACATGGCCTGCATCCTACAATAGGCTGTTTGTATCATGAGATGCTCTAAAAGGTTCGCCATGGCTGTCTTAGTCCATTTGTGCTGCTATTTAAAAAATACATTAGCTTGAAAAATTTATTGAAAACACATAAGTTTTCTCACAGTTTTAGAGGCTGGAAAGTGCCAGGTAAAGTTGCTAGTAGGTTCAGAGTCTTTCCAGAATGGTGCCTTGCTGTGGTGTCCTTGTGTGCTGGGTGGAGAGGAGGAATAAAGCCTGTTGAGCCTCCTTACTGAGACATTAATGTCATTTGTGAGGACAGAGCCCTCTGCTGTCTGAGACCTGAGGGCACCAGCTGCTAACACTGGTACACTATGTAATAGGATTCAACTAACTATAGAGGGGGTACAAACATTCAAACCATATGTCATAACCTCAATAAGAAAATTTAAACTAATTTTTTGTTTAAGGAAAGAAACAATAGTTTATTATTTAAATCAGAAACTTCAAAGCCAGGCATGGTTGTGTGTGCCAGTAATCCCAACACTCAGGAGGCTGAGGCAGGAGGATCACTGTGAGTTCAAGATCAGCCTGGGCTATATAATGGTTGTAGGCCAGCCTAAACTGCATAGTGAGACCCTGGCTAAAAATTCCAAAGCAGAAAACCCTTAAATTTTAGTATATTCAGTGTGACCATGATTTGAGGATTATATTCTAGATGTAGATACTTAATTTAGGCTGTAATACTTAGAAACTTTTTTAAGAGTTTCATGGCCAGTAGATAATTTAAATGTATGTTTTAGTGTGATAAAGATTTCATTTACGGCCAAAGTTAGTAATCTGTCTTTATGTGAGGAATGACTGGTGGAAATTGGATTAAAAAGACAAAAATTGGATTAAAAAGAAAACAGGTGGGATGGCAGAAATGACATACAACCCAGGATCTAAGTAAATTTGACTGGTAGAGATGTGTACATTGTGTAGAGAGAAGAGAGCAGATGTGATGGGGGCAGGAGAGAGAAATAGATGGAGAGGGGTTAGCAATGTGCATGCCTAGTGACTGAGTCACACCTGTGACTGAGGCAGGGGTTGGTAGTGATTTCAAGACCAGCTTGGGACTACACAATGAGTTAAAGCCAGCCTGAACTATGTATGTAGGGAGACCTTGTCTCTTAAAAAAAAAAAAAAAAAATCTATAGATGTAGTTATAGATATATAGAAAGGTAGGTGTGGTGGTGCCTACCCCTAATTCCAGCTGCTCTAAAGGCTAAAGTAAGAGAAAGCTGCAAGTTCAAGGCCAGCTTAGCTGGACCCTGTCTCTAAATATTAAAAAAGGGGCTATAGATGTAGCTCAGAGATATTGTGCCTGCCTAGCCTGTACAGAACCCTGAGATCAGTTTCCAGTACTGAAAAGACCAAAAATACAACCATCCAAACAACTGTATATATATAACATAGTTGACATACATGTTTTTCTAGTGTAGTGTTGGCAAGGGTACAATAAAATGGAGACATGCATTCTTCTAGTGAGAATGGGGACTTCTCAAACTTGTATATACCCACAAATCACTTGGAGACCCTGTTCAAAATGTAGATTCTGGGACTGATGAGATAAGTACCTCCTTAGGCAAGCTTAGGCAAGTGCTGGGACCATGGTTTGATCCCTAGCACCACATACCACACCAGCCCCACCTCCAGGGTGGGCTGAACTGGCCAGAGTCTGGTTGTAGTGGCACAAGCCTGTAATCCCAGCAGTGGGGAGGCTGAAAGCAGGAGGATCACCGAGAGTCCCAGCTGCATAGTGAGACCTTGTAACAACCAAATACATTTAAAAAAAAGGTAGAGTGTAGCCAGATGTGGTGGCACAAACCTGTAATTTCAGCACTTGGGAGGCTGGGGCAAGAGGATCACTGTGAATTCAAGGCCAGCCAGGGTTACTTAGTGAGTTGAAGATGAGCCTGAACTACATATTGTGACCCTGTCTCACAACAAGCAAACAAATAAACAAAAAGTAGGTTTGGGACCACTAACAATGCATACATACCTATAGTTCCAGCCATTTAGGAGTCTGAGACAAGAGAACCACCCAGCAATATCAGGCTGTTTGGGGCAACCCTGAGACCCCAGCTCAAAAAGAAACAAAACAAGTAGAGACCTTTGATACTCATCTGCTATACAGTGGTTTCTCCTTGTCACATGCATCAGACTTCTCTAGAAAGACTTAAGCTTGATAGCTGTTATCACACAGCTTCTATACCAGGGAGAGGCATAACCCTAAATAATATAGTTAAG
>PVJA010039138.1:0-19342 GCA_004027025.1 Myocastor coypus | reverse complement strand
TGCCTGTTCATGTCTGCCTGCATTTGTGGTGTGTATGTGTGCATACCTATGATTTTCTTTCCTACTGGGCTGTCCCATAGCTTAAACCCACCTAGCTGCATGTGGAGAGGCTTCACCCAGGGAGATGCTGTTATTACTACCACTGCTGCTGGTGCCCCAAGAGCAGTGGTCTTTCTCATGTAACATTCTTCTCCTTGCCTAGCTTGTCCATCTTTCGGAAAGTGGGAACCTGAAGACCCAGGGCAGCCTGCCCACCTTGCTTGGTCCCTGGAAGCCCAGGAGAATATTTACTTCCATACTCAGCCTTGACAGATGGTGGTTACAGCCCTGAATGGAGAGAGTGGGCCTTGGAGCTTGGCAGTGCAGAGCCACGCTGACTGCTACACATTTCCTAGGACTTGAGGAGCTGGCTGCTGGGCTAGGCTGCAGAAGCAGGGTGATGCTCCCCACTTCCTGCTCTACACGGAAGCTGCCATCTGCCTGCCCCATCTTGGCTTCCTTGGAATCCCTACTCCTGGGAGCAAGTATTATTTTTCTCAAAATGCCTGACCCGAGACTACTTCATCTTTGTGCCACCCACATTTCCCAAAGCCTCAGCTTCTCATAAGGACCCTTCCACCCTTGTGGCTTAGGGTTCAGGACCCTGGGGATATGGAGGAGCTGAGGGTGGTAGGCAGAAGATGTGGGCCTAGAGGGGTTCATGGAGGGGTTGGAAAGTACTACACTGAGTCTTCTGTGCATACTTTTTAAATTGCTCTTTTTTAAAAGTTGTGTTAAAATAGACACAATGTGAAATTTGCCACTTTCATTATTATTAAGTTGACCAGTGTGTGGCGGTAAGGACATTTATCATGCTGCACAACTATTTTCAGATTCCATTTGCAGAACTTGTACTTCATCCCACATAAACTCTGCATCCACTGAACAACACTTTAATATTTGTTCCTACTCCAGCCTACTGGAATCCTACCATTGACTGCTTGAAGTATTTCATATAAATGAAATCACACTTATATTTGTCCTCTTGTGTCTGCTTATTTCCCTCAGTAGAATGTCTGAGAGATTCCTCCATATTGTAGCATATGTTAGAATTTTATTCCTTTTAAAGGCTGAATAAATGTACTATTATATATAGATAGCATATTTTGTTTAGCTATTCATGTCAGTGGATGCTCGGGTTGCTTGCATGTTTTGGCCATTGTGAATAACACTACTATAAATATAGGTATATAAATACATTTAAATTCCTGCTTCTGGTTCTTGTGGATATCTACTCAGACATGGAATTGTTAGCTGCTGTAGTAATTTACATGTACCTCTTCCTTCACAGTTGTGCCATTTTGTACATTTCCACCAACAGTGCACGGAGATTCCAGTTTTTCCATGTTCTCATCAATTCTCCAGGCTTTTGCTTCAAGGCTGGATTAGGGACCAGTGTGACCTTCATAGAAGAGATGGTCTTAGAGGGCTTTTTTGACATTAAGGTGATGTGTGGACCTTTGGAGAGGAATATCTGGCTGGAGTAGGAATGTGTCTTGCCTTCTTTTGCAGAAAATCAAAGAGGCCAGTATGGCTAAGCAGAGGCACAAGGCAGTAATACCCAGAAGGTGAGATCGGCAGAAGCAGAGAGGATACAGTCCCTGGTCTTTCTCTGACTGAGAGAGATGGGAGCTGCCATTGCAGGTTTCAGCCCAAGGGTGATGTGATTTTGACCCATAATTTAGAATTATCTTCTGGTTGCTTTGCTGAAACAAGAGTAGAAGGGAAACGTGTGGAATCCAGAGAGCTACCAAGCGTCCAGGTGTGAGCTAGGGTGGAGAGTACTTCTCAGAGATGAGCCTCAGGGTTGGGCGCAGCTCCAGGAGCTAAGGGAATGAGTGGGAGATAAGCAGAGCAGTCTACCAGAGCAGCCACCTGAGCTGTGGGGCCAGGCTCAATGCAGGACCTGCATATGGGGCTCCTCTGACTGTGAAGATTCTCAAGACAGAAACAACAGAACACTGAACTCGATGTGGGGCCTGTGCAGTGTGTGCAGTGAGGTCTTGGGTTGCATGGCTCTATGTTGGCATCTGCCTTTGCACCCTATTGTAGGCCATCTTTGTGGGAGTCTGCCGGACTTGGTTTTGATGAGCAGGAGGCACAGTGATGTCCTCCAGGGTCCCAGCAGAGTGCAGATGCCGAGCCTCACCCTGGCATTTTGACTGAAAGCTTTGTCTTCGAATGAAGGGGATTATGACATCCTTGGCATGTTCTGGAAAAGAGACTGAAGGAGACTGGTGCCCTCCAGTAATAGAAGAGCTGAAATATAGTATTAACCTCTTTTTAAACATGTGTTAGTACTTTACTCGTGTTGTCTTCAGTACTCCCACCAGACAGTGGGCACCATTATCCTCCACTTCTCTCCAGGGTTCAGGTAAAGAAACAGGCTCAGACCCAGTCACAAGAGAAGTTGATGCCGGGATGGACATCCGGCCAGTACTTCAGCCCCCTCTGGCACTAGTCAGGCCTCAGCTCCTGTTCCCCTCCACCTCTGGGGACCAGCTCTTGGCCTGGTTCCACTCCTTAGAGGCTCAGTGTGAGAGCACAATGTGTGTGGAGCGCAGTTAGTACTGTGCTTAGCTTTATCCATTTATTCCCGTGCAGAGCAGAAGGTGGCGTTCAGTTCACTCAAGAGGAAATTTAGGCACACGCAGGTGCCTGCCAGCGCTAGAAGCAAAGGCCGTGACATCTGCATTTCTTAGGAGTGCAGGATGAACTGGGCTGGAGGAGAGTTGGGGACCTCAAGCTCTGGCACTGTGTTCCTGCCCCAGTTGTAAAGAAGGTGATGACCCTGCCTGGTGTTTGACCCTGGGAGAGGAGGACTAGGTTCTGGGCCGCTTGGAGAACATTGTTTTGACTATCAGCATTCATGTACCCCTTCCCTCTGCACTGGCCCTGAGGAGGCGCAGGCTCCACAGCCCCCTAATGCCCACACCTCAGAATGTGCTTCTGTGGAGGACTAGACTCCACCTGAGGCAGAAGGCTTGCAGCCACTTTCCTATTGCTTCCTCCAGCTCCTCCACCACGGTGGCCCCCACCCCCCAGAATTATCTGTGGTTCATAATCACCTTGATGACATTAGTAATTGTACCTGGGATTTTTCTAGCCTATTTTTTCCTTTGGGATCAAAATGTGTTCCAATTTGGACTGGCTGTTACTGGAAGTGAGGCGATGAAGTCCTTAATTCCCTGTAGTGGAGCTAGCTTCGTTAGGAGCAGCTCTTCTTTCATTGAGAGAAGGCAATGCAGGACCCCAAATGTCTTTGTGTCCTTCGGAGTTGTCTGCATTTCTTATTTTGTCTGTGTGTCCTTGAGTTGACTCAGCATCTCCTTTGAATCATGGTTTCTTCAGTAAGGTGGGAAGGTTTTATTACTGTTGACATCCATGGTGTTAGAGAAGGAAGAGAGGTATAATTCCAGAAGCCAGCGCAAGCCACCTCTCTGTGGTTCAGAGTCTCTTCAGGAGCTGCCTGAGACCTGGGACTCTGGTTGGGTTTCTGACTTTGATACCTTGCATTTAGCCCTCTCAGGTGTCCCACAACCCCCCATGCCCCTCCTCCCCACCTGCACTGCTGGGGCTCCTGGCGGCCTCCATGGTCTTGGTCACTGCCCCTCCTGTGTACCTCCTCTCCACTTTCACTCTCCTCCTATACAGCAGCCACAGTTGAGCCATGGGCTGGGTTCTCAGGCAAATTTCTTGGAAACCCACTTGAGCTATGTTTCCTGCCCAGAGCAGGAAGATTGGGTGTTATTTCAAAGAGTTAGAAAGAATCACAAGAAACTTCCTGGATGGACAGAGCTGGTAGGAGGTCATGGCTCCAGGGAAAGCTGTGTCCTTTACAGTCCTCTCACTAGTAGCTCACCTGTCTTAAACCTACCTCCACTCCCAGGTGTGACTGCTGAGGTGGTTTTGAGCCCTGTGTTCCACCCTTACACATGAGTAACAGTGAAGAGCCAGCCCCAGACTTGTAAGTAAAGTGAACATCTTCATCTGCCACCATTCCTGAGTCCTACAGCACAGGAGCTCTAGCTCAAAGAATTTAAGCCCAAGTCCTGGACACCAGGGTAGGCACTCTGAGAAGGAGAGTAGGACACAGGAGCAACAAATCAGGACCTTTCCAAGACATTGGGAGCTTGGCACAAGAAGTCCTGCCTTACAGCTATAGGTGATTTGATTTAAAATAACGGCTGCCACTGGCATCAGAACGTCATTTTTCACCTCTTTTTCTTGTGCTCTCCCCAGGCAGTTGGGAGTTGGTTCTAGGTTCCTCTCCCTGTTAGTCCTTTGGCATCTCTGGCCACTAGGATGCCAGCCTTGAATTTGATGCTAAGTTCAGCCTCCCCTGGACAATGTTAGGCTGCCTCCTGTCAGCTGGGGCCAGCTGGCCACCTGGCACCTAAAGAGTGAGACAAGAGGAGGCCAGTTTACAAGGACACTGGCTCACTTATTGTCTCCTGCCTGTTCTCCTCACCTCCCAGAGCCATCCAAAAGATGATGGGCCCATCTTTGGGATTTACCTTGAGGGGAGTTTCTGCTCTGGGAGATGTGGCTTCCTGGTCAGTGTGTTATCTCAGGGTAAGGAGATAGGAGCTGCTCGCTAGCAGAGACTCCGGGTCACTTCAGGACTCCAGAGAGAAGTTGCCTTCAGTAGGAACAGCTCAACAGTGGAGAAGATGTGTTCTCTTCATGGAAAGACTGTGTTCCCAAGTCTTGCTACTGTCTAATTTGTGGCCTTGTGGCTGGGATTTAGCCATGGAAAGTGGGCAGAGGCCATGGACATCAGGACACATTTCCAGGCTGGGCCATGAAAAGCTTCTATATAGTCCCCATCCTTCTTACCTTCCCTTTGTGATAACTAGAGGTCACAGAGTCTACAGGGCACAGCCACAAAATGGAGTAGAACCCGTTGAGTTGTGTCAGCCAGAACTGTGCTTTTGTGGAGATCAACTGCTGGGATTTGGAGCTGCTGCTACTATTACTACCACTACCCCTAGCAGAACTACCACTACTACCACTACTACTATTGTGATGTGTCCTAGTCTGTTCTGATGAACAGGGCATCTTCTCAGAGGTAAGGGCCCCATGCAGTGTCTGCACTCCACTGCCTGGACGTACGGCCTTGGTTCCTTGACCTGTGTCCTGATCTGAACCCACAGGGTGTTGCACCCTTGAGGCCTGAGATTTGGTGAATCTGTGCAGGTGAGAGCTGAGTGAACAGGCTGGTGCTGGTTCTTGGCACCATGGAGAGGAGGGCTCATGGGGAGGAGGCAGGCAGGCAGGCAGGCAGGCAGGTAGCTAGCTGTTCTCTGCAGTATCCCCACTCAGCTGCACATTCACTTCTCAAGCTTGAAAATCCTAAATGGAAAACTTAGGAAATAAATAATTTGTGAATTTTAAATAACTTTTGTTACAGGACATTGTTGCAATGATGCAGTTTATGATTAGCTTTTGTTAATCTCTTACTGTGGCCCATTTATAAGTGAAACTTTATCATACCTGTGCACGTACAGGAAATAATATATGTGTAAACTTAGATACTATTTGTAGTTTTAGGCATCTGCAGGGGTCTTGCAACATACTCCCCATGGATCAGGGGCACTGTAGTGCCTGATCCGTTTCTTAGCTTTATTCTGAAGCTTTACTTGTTTTTCTCCAAGCCGTGAAGAGCATTGGAGACTGGCCAGAAGAAGCTCCTAACTGGTTTGGTACCTTGCTTGATTGGTCTTTCCACCATTCATTTTTTTTACTCGCAGGCGTACTTCCTGGGTGCTTGTCACCTGTTAGACACCATGCTTGGGTCTGAGCAAGATAGGCTTTGCCCTTACAGAGTGCATTGTCTCTGAAGCCGACTCATACTGTCCACGGTGTGATGTGGCAGTGCTCAGAAGTTGTGTAGGTGGCCTGTGGAGGCTGGCAGGCAGGGAACTACTTAGGGATGTCAGAGAAGGCTTCTCAGAGGAGCTGAGTGTCAGCTGCAGGATGAGTAGAAGGCAACCAGCCAGAGGGTGGCTGAGGTTTCCCTAGGAGAAGGACAGACCATACCAAAGCCCTCAGGATAGAGTAGGAGTTGAGCTCAGCAGTGGTGATTGTGAGAGGTGGTGTGAGAGGAGGCTGCAGATGACCGTGGCTTGCAGACAGCTGAATTTGGGAGTCTGGATTTTCCCTAAAAGACTTGGAAGTTATCAGAGTTTGAAGTAGGAGTGGAAGTGTTTACTTGATTAGATTGTGTTTTGAAAACACCACCCAGGCTGCTATATGGTACTCAGTTCCTGCTGGAACTGGACAGGTGGGCACAGAATGAGCACATACCTGCCTTCAGCTCCCAGTCCTAGCTAGGGTGTAGCTCCCTGTCATCCATCTCATCACAGAGCAAAAATCATACAGCCATGTCTAAGACACGAGGGGATGCAACTTCTCTAGGGGATGACAGGAACTCACCAGCTACAAGCCTAGTTCTGGGAAGAGTGCTTCTTGGAGAGAGGAACTGTGGTCTAAAATTAGGCTTTGGGAATGTTTCAGTGAAACGAGTTCCTGCTCTACCTTCCTTGATGAAGGTCCTTCCTCCCTTGCTTCCTTCCTTCCTCCCTCCTGCAAGCCTAGCTTTTGTTCTTCAGTCTTCTCCTCCTCCTGGCCATTGACCCTCTGGAGGCACCTGGGGCTGAGGTCAAGGGGTCTGTGGTTGTGTCTTTTAGGCCTCCTGGGACACAGGCTGAAGGCTATGAGCCACGGCTGACTGTGGTTCCTCCTAAGCAGCCTGTGTGCTGAGACCTTAGTGGAGGCTCTAGGAACAGGTGGCCCTTCCTAAGGATGCCACACTCAAAAACATACAGGCTGGCCTGAGAGGTCCTGGGCCTTGGACAGGAAGAATTTATAGCTTTTAGGAGATTAGGAGATATTCTGATTGTGCTTACAGAAGCCAAGGTCTAGAGCTCACTCCAGCTTCCTTTAATAGGGTGACTTTAGCTATTATTCTGTTGGCATTTTTTTTTTTCTCTTCAGCCCTAAGGGTCCTAAGTTAAGGGCAACCTTAGTCCTGCTGAAGCATCATGGCTGCCAAACACACTTTGATCTGCCTTGGTACCCCACTGCAGCCAGTGCCCTGGAGAGCAGGCAGATGGAGGGCTTCCATTCTACTGCACACCTGCTCAGGAACAGGCACAAAATAACTGAACTTTTAAGCCTCACATCTTTATCACTACCACGAGTCCTGTCACCACTCCAAGGACTTGTGTGGACCCCCAGCTGTGAGACTGCAAGCCAGATTTCCTTAGTGGAAGAGCCTAAAACTCTTCAGGACAGATACACGAAGGCTGACAGGTGAACAAAATGCTTGCTCCTTGGGGCTCTGAGTCCCTGCTGCCCACTACCGTGCAAGTGCCTGTTCTGCATGCTGGGATGTGAGTGTGCCCAGCACACAGTTGGCCTTCAGCAAACACTGAAGAATGATACTGGCTAAGTAGACACCAATGCTCACTGACCTTGCAAGCATTCTTGGGACAAAGCGGGCAGCAGGCGTTCTTGGGTTGTGAGTGCCTCTTGTTAATCCTGTTGTTCTGAGAACTGGAAACAGAGACTCCTGGCCAGGACTGGTGGCAGAGCCTGTCAGGGGCTGAGTTGTTGATACCTTGATGACTTGATGACTCTTGGGTTGCAGAGTCCTCAGGAAGAACATCTTATTGAGAGCCCTGTTGGCTGGGATTCCTGGGAAGTGGACCTGAGAAGGCTCAGGGCTGGGTTTCCTTTTTGTTTGTCGTCCTCTGAGGAAAAATGAGAGTGTGCTTCCTTCTCAGAGGCAAGAGTGTTTATATCTGCAGATCTTGACATGTTCAGCATGCTTCCACATGCACGGACTTGAAGATAAATAAGGCCCCTGGTTTGGATTCTTCAATAGAGAGCAGACGCTAACCAGACATCATCCATTTCCCCTCAGAACAGATGTGCTGTCCTTGAAGACTGGCAGGGGGCAGAGAGAGGTGTCAGCAGGAGGAGAGGGGACTGAGAATAGTGGTCTGTGAGACTTAGGCTGCTTAGTGGGGTGGGAGGAGCAGAACTTCACAAGAGAAGACCCTAGAACAGTGATAGAGCTCACAGAATTCTCAGCCCCCACAGCAGCACACATGCCATGGGTTCACCACTGCTGCTCTAGAGCATCCACTGCACTGATGGTTCCCAGCTCTTTACCCTGAGCTCATCAGCTGCCTCATCATTGGCACCCTCCTTGACTTTTCCATCTTGGTCAAGGGGCCTGTGTGCATTCAAGTCTCCTGGAACTCAGGTGGGCCAGTCAAGTCTCTCAGGCCATCTGTTGGGTTCACCCATGCTTTGAAGCTCCACCTCCCTGGCCTAGACACAAGTGCTGTGGCTGCTGCTCTTCTCCATCCATCTTTGTCACTGCAGACAGATGGGTCTTCTGGGTGAAGGCCTTGTCTCATAGTGGTGGTCAAGTACAGTTGCAGAGCTAGCCCTGGCTCAAGTTGCAACTCCACCACTTCTGGCCATGTGGCCTTAAGCAAGTTGCCCAAGCTCTCTGTGCCTTATTCTCCTTCTCTATAAAATGTGCATTCTAGTTCTAGCTCATAGGGTGATCCTGAGGATTAGATGAGGTTATGCCTATGCACAGTGGTGGTAGCCATTATAAGTAATTCCATTCCAATGAAACTCTCCCCTGTCCATCCTGCAGTGTCCTTGTTGCTTGTGGAACCAAGCCATGCTTCACATTCTGGCACATAGGAGTTCACATAGGGGACAGTTTTATCACTTGTCACTCTGGTCTTGCAGTGGTGGCCTCTTCACTGCTGCAGCTATCCCATGATTTTCCAGAACTGTTGCTTTCATCTGAAAAATTCCTCCTCCGCATCCCATCTTCCCTTTCCTGGCCTGCACATTCCCAGTTCTGTTCTGGCTCCTGAGACAGCCCTGTTGAGACTCATAGGCTCCAAGAGAGCCTTCCATTGTGCAGGATGTCAGTCCAGTTGCTGCACTAAGCGGGGAAACCAGGGAAGCATGGTGATGCCCAGTAGCAGCGATTCTCAAGTGCACTGGATGGTTTGGCGTGGCCCAGATGGTTTTCAGAAGACTTCCTCTCCGAAGTTTTTGGCTCATGCTGGGTTCAGATTAGTCTATGTTGCCATGTGCGTATCTGCCACCTGAAAGTGGCAGGCACAGGCAAGACAAAGCAGCTCTTAAGTGACATGCATACCTGCTATCCTCCTCAGCCTGCAGTTACTGAAGGTGTGCTGCACTCTAGGTGTGCAGAGAGGTGCTGGAAGCTTGGTGCAATATGGTCCATGCCTGGCTGACTATGGAGGACCCTTGGCTTGACATACTTCCGGGAAGTGACAAAGACCTTAACTTGACAAGAGAGCTGGAAGTTGAATGTTGCACTGCCCAGCATTCCCAGCCCCTCTGCCCTTCACACTGCTTGCCAGGGTTCAGGTGGTCCAGGTTCAAAAGTGCCTTGCAGGCCCTGCTCTGGGCTGTACCTGTAGCCCTGTTCAAGAAAACTCAGCCAACGAGTCCTCAGACTTGCCAGAGCTGACTTAGGGAAGCGGGCATGTACTATGGTTGGGGAAATGCAAAGGATGAGCCTGGAACTCCTCCCAGCAGCTTAGGATGGTTCTCTTGCTGTGCAGGCTTCCCTGTTCCCGCTTTGGGGCTAGGGCACAAGTGTGAGGTGATGGAGTAGCAAACAGTATCTTTTGCACCATTATCTCACTTCCCTGAAGCTCCCATCCTGAGAGAGCAAGTGACATTATGATTTAGATCCATTCGGTCTGCTCCTCTGAGGACTTGGGGCTCTTTCCATCCATGTCAGAGCAGTGGGAGGGGCTGTGCTTCCTCTGCATTATGGGGGAGAGAGGACAGTAGTTTGTCTTTTGCCTGGGTGCTCTTAGGCTAGGTACCCTGCAGTGGCTGTGTCCTCTGGGACACTGGAGTTAATGCTGTCTTCTGCCTATACATTGAGATTGGAGTGGGATGGTAGGGGTTGTTGGTGTGGGCTGGGTTTCTGTCCTTTGGGAGTGGGTTGCAAGTAATTGGGTCTAAGTTCAAGCAATATTTAGGGTCCCCAGAGGGGCAAATAGGTTAAATTGAGGCAGAGGAAGAGACGCTGGCCAGTGTGGAAACTTGCCTTTGGGGACAAAGAAGGTTCCCAGAAGAACTCACAGCGTGCCAGTGATCCCTGACTGATGAGGGCCATGGAGCAGGAGCTTGGTAGAGGGTGGTGGGAGTCAGGGCAGCTTCCTGATGGGAGGGCTGAGTTCTCCTGTTTCCATATCCTCAGTAACTTACATTTTTTAAATAAAAAAGGAACTTGGATTATACAAATCAATGAGGAAAAAGGAATCAAGGAAGGCCAGGCAGAGCCTGCAAGCCTTCCTTATGTCACCACTGCCAATCTCAGGGATTTTCTTTGAAGCCTTTCCTCACTCATTCCCCTAGGTCCACCTGAGAAGCAACCCAAGGCTCATGTCTTCAGAGGAAAGGCTCAGATGTGGCCTTTGGTCACCTTTTGCTTCCCTGCCCTCTGCTGTATGGCAGAGCCAAGGGTCTGTCAAATAGGAAAAGAGGGTTCAAATCCTGTGCTGGCCCAGGATAGCCACTTGCTGAGAACTTCCCAAGTGGGCCACAGCCTCTGCCTTCTTCACTGAGGCAGAAACTTGCATCTCAGTCCTCTGCTTTGAGGTAAAGGGCCCGAGAGCCTCCACAACTGCCCTGCCATCTGCTTCTCAGGGCCCCAGATAGGGCACAGCCCTCTCCCCAGCAGGATGACCCTCACTCCTGGAATCTGCTGGCCTTCATAGGGTACAAGTCTAGGACATTGTTCATAGGAGGTATGGAGGTGGCATCTTTGTCCCCAGCTCTTGCCCAGCCCTTGGTTTGTGCCTGGCTGCTGCTCACAGTATCCTGAGGCTCTGAACTAGAGCCAGCTTGGGTCTGGGCCTGGCTGATAGCACTGGAGGACCTTCTGGTGAAGCATACTGCCTCATGCCTGGTGCCGCTCTGCTCCCGACAAACTGCCAGTGTTCTTATCTTCTCAGTCATCTGTGGGACTCCCAGGTTCTTCCTTCCACCATATCTAAACCTAGAGAGGTGGTTATGGAATAGTTGTTTCTCGGGCATTTTAGATCATTGCCCCGTTTAGTCTGTCACCACAGTCTCTACTCAGTTCTTGAGGAGTAGAATAGTATCGTTCCTATTTTATGGGACAGAATCAGGCTTTGCCACAGTTGTTCTCGGTCCCCACCAGCTGCAGAAAAAGGACCTGAACTGGAATCCTCCGAAGCCAAGCCCTGCTGGTTCCCTAGATCACCGCTCTCCATCGCGCTGAGATACCGCAGAGCCCTCTCCTTCTCCCCTCCCAGTGCAGAGTGCAGCCACTGTGTTTCCTTCCGTCTGAGGCTCCAACCCCTCTGTCTGCTTTGTCTCTGCTCTGGATTCTGGATTCAGTCCCAGTTTGTGTCAGGACCACTGGCCAGAAGCTTTTGGCTGCTCATGGAATGGCCCTTATGATTTCCCACTTGAGGCCTGTGGCTTTTTTCTTGTACATTAGAGAATGTGGTGGGAGAAGAGAACCGGAGATGAGCTGGGGCTGCCAGCTGCAGACTCAGATCTAGAAGCAGGCTGGAGAATGGGGCATAGCTGGGCAGCTATGTGCTTGGTGAGTGTGTGCTGCTCAGGAAGGAGGCGAAGGTGGTCTTAGGTGGACACCTAACAGTCTCTGCCATGGCCTTCTAAAAACTTATGTTTTTATTTATATTTTATTTATTTATTTATTTATTTATTTATTTATTGTCTTTTTGAGACAGGGTCTCGCTATGCAGTTCAGGCTAGCCTTGAGCTCACTTTTGTAGCCCAGGCTGGTCTCGAACTTGCACTGATCCTCCTGCCTCAGCCTCCCGAGTGCTGGGATTACAGGTGTGAGCCACCACGCCCAGCTAAAACTTATGTTTTTAAACAACAAGGTTTATGTTGATCTCACACTGTCTGAGTAGGGGTTCATGTGGTAATCTGGTGTCCATCAGGTGACCTCAAGCTGAGAAGGTATTTCTGGAGGGGAGGGTACGGTACATTCAGGCAGGGCCAGTCTGTGGTGAGTGCTTGTGCTCCCTCCACTTGGTGCTCTTTACAGACTTCCAGGGGGAATGGTTGCATTTATTTACTTATTTATGTATTTTTCTCCTGGCACTGGGGATTGAACTCAGGACCCTGTGCTTGCCAGGCAGGTGCTTTTCTACTGAGCTATCTCCCTAGCCTTTCTGTCTTCCTGGCCCTTTCGAGTGGTTGAGTTTAATGCATCCTGGCCACCAATCCGCTGGGTGGGAGGAGGGGGGAACTTAGCACTCTTAACTCCTGTGCTGATGGCCTTAGTACCAGTCCTTATTGCCCCTTGCTGACAGCACAGCCCAGGGGTAGGGGGATGGGGTTGGGTGGGGGTTAGGTGGAGAGCAGGGTAGAGCCCCCTAGATTCTGTCATGGAGAAGATCCCTGGAATCCTAGGCTCTCAGTACCTTGGGGAGCAACCCAGCACCAGGTGCTGTTTTCTTCCCATTTTATATCAGAATGGTACCTCACAGGGACCAGATAACTGAGGAAGTGGCCAACTTGACCTGCCTGTGAATGGTGAATGATGGGTGAATGATGGGTGAATGCGTACTAACCTAGACCTGCCCACCCTCACTGTTCTCAGGCCTCTCCAAGTCTCATGTCACACCATCGCTTTTGCAGGCTTAGCCAGCTGGCAAGGCTTCTGGGACCACTCTCAACTTCCTAGGTTTCAGAACAGCTCAGATGTGTGTCCTACCCACATGGACCGAGGGTCACCTTCCACAGCCCTTGGTGACCATGGCAGTTACCATTCCCTTCATTTGTCCATCTTACATGTAACTGTGACCAGGCCTGGATATTCCTGCATATGGGGACCCCACCACCCCTCTCCTACCTTATGGTTCATGTTTAGCCTCCAAGGCAACAGTGAGATGGGACGAGGGCCATCTTCCCTCATGAGTGTGAGGGCTCAAAGATGCTCTGCAGCTGTCTATTTTATTTGCACCCATTTCCTCACTGAATGGAGATTTACTGGTGCTTGTGATGTGTCAGTCTCTGCCTTGGTGGGGACACAGTAGTGAGCAAAGGAATCCTGGCCAGCTCTTAGGGCCTTTCATCTCCTCACCCATCCACGCCTCGGACAGCACTGCTAGCTGTCCCCTTGTGGCTCGTTTACGTTGGTGTCTGTGCAGCAGCGCCACGCAGATGGGGGCATAGGATTCTGATGGGTTACATGACCGTTGCAAGTCACCAGGCTAATGCTGGGGTCTCTTAACTTCCAGCAGAGCTCTCATTCATTCTCTGTCTCTTCCTTTCTCTCCCTCTGGGGCTCCTGAATCCTTGCCACGGTGCTTAGCAGAGCTAGTGACCCTGCTGTGTGTGAGCAGCTCCAGGGTGCTCCAGGGCTGTGAGGTGGTGACTGAGGCACAGGGCAGCCCCGTCATAAGCCAGCCTTGCTCAGTTGGGGTCACGTTAGTACCTGGCTGGCAGTTTCACTTTCTCTTTACTGATGATTGTCTCCTTCCAAATCTGGCCAACCTGAAAGAGACCAGAGGTGAGGGTGGGCAAAGGGAGGCAGCGCTCCAGCAGCTGGTGGGGTGAGTGAAGGTAAGGGATGGAAGACTGGGAAGAGCCACACTTCACCTGTGTGGGGTGTTTAGGTGGGGTTGCTCTCTTCCCCCCCTCTGAACCCCCTCTCTCCACCTACACAGCCCACATCAGCTGTCATACTGCTCACCAAGAACAATGAGAGCTTGTCTGACTTTCCTGGAAGGGGGAGGAGGAAGCAGAGGGTGGGGTAATTGTTCTTCAAAATGAGATTTTTGGGAGGGAGAAACTTCACTGCACTTGGATTATAAATAAACTTCCAGCCCACAAAGCTTCTTGCCAGGCCACAAAGCAAACTTTCTCACCCATGAGGTCACACCCCTGTGGGAGGAGCATTTTGTGGGTAGCAAAGTTACACTGTCCACCTTCACTGGAAAGCCTTTCCTCAAGTCAGCTCCCGCACTGTTTACCCCATCCATGTTCCCCCGTGCCACTGCCCACTGCCCCAGTGGCAGTGCATTGCTTTTCCATGCTACTGTGCAGGCATGCATGGGGCTGGAGCGCAGCTGAGGTAGGGCCATAGATTCTGAAGGACTCTGGCTTCCTCTGGGATTCCCCAGCATCCAGCATGGGAGGGGAGGGGATTCTGTGCAACTTCCAGGTGTGGCTGTTGGCATTAAAGCTGTAGCCTGTGTCTTGCCATGATGAGCCTTATACTTATTTCAGAGGATAAGAAAGGAGACTGGAAATCAAGATTTTAGAAAATCTCATAAATGATGTCTCCACTGGCAGCAGAATGCAAACTGTCCTGCTGGAGCAGCCAGAAACTCAGGCTTTGGCCTTACTGCAGATTTTTGTGAATGAGGGTTCTTAACAGTTTCCCACACAATACTGCACCCAGACATCCATGTGACCCTTCTTTGCACGGTTTTAAATTTTTTTGTGGCCTGTTAGAAAAGTTGGTTTTCAGTTTGAGCACCTGTCTATACAGTGCTGGAGTCCTCCTTACACCTCACCCTTTCCTAAAGGCTACTCCCTTCCCCTTTTTGGCGGAGCCTGGAGCCTCCCCTAGTCCTGCTCCTCCACTGGGACCTTTTTATAGCTGTCTTTCTCCCTCCCTCCTTCCCTCCCTCCCTCCCTCCCTCCCTGTCTGTCTGTTGGAAGAATTTATAGAGGGGAAAGAAAGGGACAGAAAGGGACCTGGAAATTGGGTTGCCCACCAATTGCACTTCTCAAGGGTGTTTTTTTAGATATTTATTTATTTATTTATTTATTTATTTATTTATTTATTTATTTATTTTTCTTGTTTCAGAACTTCTGTTTGTTTATTTATTTATTTTTATGGCTGGCTCAGCCTGCCCTGAGGGCAGGGCTGGCGCAGCATGTGGTGCCGGGGATTGAACCACGGTCCCTGCAGCCGCCTAAGCTTTCCTAAGCAGGCGCTTTAGACCACTGAGCCATCCTGCCGGGCCTTCAAGGGTGTTTTATTGAGCAAAGCAATGAAGTGAAGTAGACTTGGGGTTAAACAGAACTGTAACTGATCAATAAGATTACAAGTATAGTCACTTAGATAATATTGATCCAGTGGCAAATCATAGGTGGGACAAAACTGTGGTCAGCCAATAAGTATACAAGTATAGGCATTAGGGTAATATTGATTAAATGGAGATCAAATAGGGAAACAAGTCACAAAGCAAGAGCCCATGGGAAGATAAGGACTTTCCTGGGTGGGGGGGGGTTAAAGAGGTTTGGTCCTGCACCCAAAGGTGATTGATGCCCACTTAGAATATCAACCACTGCTGTTTATCCCTGGGGGACCATATGGGTGAGCAGCTCTTGTTCTTGAAGCCTGGCCTTCAGTGCATGTGCCTCCAGCCACAGCTGTCTTCTGCATTGACCTCTCAAAGGTCCAGCCCTGTCTGATTGCCTATAGTATTTCTACCTAGCTTAGCTGTCTATAATATTCCCCCCCCCTCTGAAAAAGTACACCTAACTGCTGTGAGAGGGCAAGGGTTTAAGACCGATCTGGCTGCTTCCCACTGAAGAGGGTCGTAGTTGGTGATTGGCAGTCAGAGATACTCCACAGAGGGTCTATCTAAAGGCCCCCGACAGGCGCCCAGTATTCTTTTTTTTTTTTTTTTGAGGTACCAGGGATTGAAGTCAGCACCTTTTGCTTGCCAGGCAAACACTTATTCTAATGAGCTATCTCTCCGACCCTGCACCTGGTATTCTTTTCTGGGGTAGATGTACAGCTCTAAGTCTGGAAGAGACAACACCACAGAATAATTGAGTCTGCATGGGCCAACTAACAAAATCCACAGCATAATTATGAAAACAACCCACAAGGTTTTCCACCAAAAGGAGCCAGTAGTAGCTTTTCATGAAGAAGACAAGAAGAAGGTCCAGGGAATTTCAGAACTTGCCATGTTATTAACCTGTGAAACATCTTCAGCAGCTATTGAGATATTAGAAGAATCAGGAATGAACATACAATGTTCAGTTTTTGCACAAGTATCCCTTTGGGCTGTTATTAGAATATCTAATGCCATCTGGTTTTGAAGGATGGCTTGCCTCATTAATTTTACTGCTTTATTCTGGAGACAGAGAGACCTGCCATACTGCCATGTAATCTAAGGTGTGCTGAGTGTAGTTGGTTAAAGCCTTTGTGTGTTGCATGACATCCTCTAACACTAAGGAAGGGATAAAAGTAGAAGCCAGATGACCGTACCCATGAAGCACACTTCTAGACTACCAATGCCACATCAGGGGCAAGTTTGCAAATTTGCAAGTTTGCAAATTTGCAAGTTTGTCAGTTCCTTTTTTGCAGGACCAGTGTTTGAACTCATGACCTTGTACTTGCCAGGCAGGCATTTGTGCCATGGAGCTATTGCCCCAGCCCCTTGCCAGCACTTTTGACATTTCTGTCTTGTAACTATACAAATCCTAAGTGCATCTTTCTATCTATCCAGGGGTAGCCAGAGCCAAAAGTTGGTTACACAGGACCAATGAATACCCCTGGGGCTTCCATCTAATTCTGGGTCAGTTAAACTAGTCTGTTGCAAAACAGTCCTCAGCCTGTAAAGTTATTATGTATACAAGATTGTTCAGGGGGTATCTGTCCCAGGTATTTAGTAGAGGTAGACCAATGAGAACAGGGGTGATTTTTTTTGTTCTCAACATAAGGAGGCTTTCCTACTAAGGCCTTCCTTCCTCCTATAGTGAGAGTTAACCATAGATAATCATCCCATATTTGAAAGTAGCCCTCTTGATATCTACAGTTATTAGCCCTCAGTATAGGACCCTTACTTTTATTTAATAGAGGTTCTACAAGAGTCTTTAAAGAGGCTTCCATGGCATTGTTAGAAGAAATTGTATTATGTCCAAGATCATTAAGAGTATAGTTTACAAGCCACTCAGCTACCTTGTAATGGTGGGCTAAATTATGAGCCATTGAACTGTTTTATAACTCACCAGTATAGTCTTGTAGGCTGTTGCAGTTATCTCCTTGGAATGAGGATACCTATCGAGGAAGTCAATTTGTCCAGATTTACTGAACAAGAGGAGCAAGGTCTCTTTCCAGCAAGATGTTTTTTGTAATGATTCTGTATATTCTTTTATTTTTTTCGTTTATGTATTTGGTACAGGGTCTCACTATGCAAGTGGGACTCTAGTGATCCTCTTATTTTCAGCCTCCCCTGTGCTGGGTTACAGGCATGTGCCATCATGTCTGAACTTGGCTTCTGGCTCAGCGTGTCTCAGGGGTGGGACCAGTGTAGCATGGGGGCCTGGGGATGGAACCCTGGTCCCTGACCTTGCCAAGGCAGGTGTTTAGTCCACTGAGCTATCTCACCACCCTCTTTCTCTTTCTCTCTCTCTCTTTCTTTCTTTCTCTCCCTCCATCCTTCCCTCTCTGTCTGTCTCTCTTTCTCTCTCTCCCTCCCTCCTTCCCTCTCTCTGTCTCTGTCCATGTCTCTCTCTGTGTCTGTGTCTGTCTGTCTGTCTCTGTCTGTCTGTCTGTCTGTCTGTCTGTCTGTCTGTCTGTCTCTCTCTCTCTCTCTCTCTTTCTCTAGTACCAGGGGTCAAACTCTGGATCTTATGCTTGCCAGTCAACACTTATACTTCCTGAGCTATCTCTGTAGCTCTTCTGTATGTTTTTGTGGCTCCTTAGAAACTGCATCCTCCCGTAAGTGGTAAAGTGATTGGTTAGTAAAAGAGCTAAGCATAACATCTGAGGCTACTTATCAGAAGACTCTTCTTTTTCTTGAACAAGAATCTTCAATTCTTCTCTGGGTTCACAGGAGTATTCTCATGATGGTTGCTCACACTCAGTGATAGTTTCTGGTTCTCAGGACTTGACTTGGGTGTGGTGTATCCAGGAGTCCAGGCCTGCTGCCTTGCCACTTGATAGAGTTGACAGGACCACTTTCTCCAGTTGGCCTTCCAAATAAGATGGGGAATGAAACTCCCAACCTGCTAAATGTCTGAAGCACTGAGTTCATGTCCTCTTAAATCTCTAAAAACAATAATGAATTCTAGAAACAATGGGACTTAAGAGTAGGAAGAATTTATTTATTTATTTATTTTCTTGTTTCAGAACCTTTGTTTATTCACTCATTTTTATGGCCAGCTCAGCCCGCCCTGAGGGCAGGGCTGGCGCAGCATGTGGTGCCAGGGATCGAACCGTGGTCCCTTAAGCTGCCCAAGCCTTCCCAAGCAGGGGCTTTAGACCACTGAGCCATCCTGCCGGGCCCCCTAGGAAGAATTTATTGAGAGAAGGAAAGTTTCTGTACGAGGGACAGAAGGGACAGAAGGGGGCCCAGAATGTGGATTGCTCATATAGCTCTCTCTCTTTTTTGAAAGCGACAGTATTTTATTATTTTTTTTTCAAAAACACGATAGTAATACACTCCCAATAATTTATACAATGCATATTGTTGTCCTCATAATAGTTATACAGAGCACAGGATGTAGACATGATAATTTTTCTAATCAATGTTGGTGCAAAAAATTCTTATCATTGAACTAAGAGAAAGTAGTTGTATACATAGTCTAGCATTTCATAATCACAGTGGATTATCGGCAGAACTGGCAATGTCTCAAGCTGTTGGTTTAAGCCTTTTACAACTCAGCATACTAATCCAGCTTTATGTTTTATGCCTTATGCTTAAACTTTTCTGCTGGGTTATTAAGGGCAAGTTAAAGCATGACCTGTATAACAAAACATGTAACTTTTGTATTTCCCAAGGTCAGTCAAATCCCCTCCGGATTTACTTTGAAACCATGTACCGTGCTTTGTAGAACTGTTGTCAGTGTCAGCCATCTGGATGAGTCATGGTCATTGCCTGACCAGTTTGCTCTCTATGAAAGCCTGAGAGAATGTTTTCTATCTAGGTGACTCTTCTTAGGTACACTACATATCATCTATCCTTTTCCTCTGTGGTCCCATAATGTCCTTGAACAGAAAATTTGGGAAACCACTGAGTTATAGGATGTTATAGAACAGGTTCTCTTATGTCCTGAGTCCTCACTGACCTTGAATGGCTAGGGCCAAAATATTAACAGTCCTTGTAACCCTTCTTTTTCAATAATTTTTGGTCTATAAACTTACATTCTTAACTCTCCAGAAGAGAAACTTCATGATACTATTACTCTGTAACATAGGTACTTGAAAATTATGAGGTTTTTTTTTTTTTTTTTTTTTTTTTTTTTT